>DWFO01004021.1:0-11719 GCA_018246595.1 Mimoniades nurscia nurscia
GGTCGTGGGTTCGATTCCCACCCAGAATAAATATTTGTGTGATGAGCACAAGTATTTGTTCTGTGTCTGGGTGTGAATAATAATAATAATAAATCTATTTAAGTATATATTTATATGTATATATGTAATTTATCAGCCGTCTGGTTCCCATACCACAAGCTCTGTTGATGCTTACTTTGGGATCAGATGGCCGTGTGTGGAGATATTCCAACATTTTAATTTGTTATTATTATTACTATTACTTAACTTGCCCATATCATAGAGGAGGACAAAGAATATGGGCGATGGGTTTGGAATGATAATAATATCTTGGGAAAATTAGGACATCTGGTCGAAAATAAACCAAAGTAGACAAGCTGATAAACACACCGAAATAATAATAATTATATTTCTAAATACGTTATATAATTTCAAAGAACATATGACACTTAGAGAAAGAACATACATTCGTTTCTGACATCATATTATGTTTCTATATAACATCATATTATATTGGTCGTGAGTGGGGAACGAATTCAATACCCCTGGCTCACAAATCATTATTAACATTCTGGGAGTAAAATGACATGTAAAGGAATAAAATAAATAAAGAAATGTATTTCTACTTACGAATATCCGAGCATAGAGCAGAGTTTAGACGCCGTGCTGTCGTCCAGAGTGGTGATGCAGGCTGGGAACCAGGACTGGTTGGCCGCGCGGTACACCTGCAGCTCGCCTCTGCCGACGTCTCCGTTAGCCTCACTTAGCCTCACTAAATAAATAATACAATTTCTAATTTTTCGAATTGGAACATACGTAATTATTTATATTTAATTAAAGAATTTTATTATAATAATGACAATCGCTTTTGTTCTCAATTTCATTCTATACGATTGCACTCATCTCTAATTACACAATAATCTTAGTGAAAATTTGTACGATTTATAAAATAACATACTATGAACAGTATGAACTGCAAAGAGCAGTGATAGTCTAGTGCTTTGAAATTCAACCTCTCACTCCGGAAGCCCGGGTTCGAATACTGGCGTTCACCTCTTGAGAAAATGTGCGTTTTAAGATAATGTTCTTTAAGGCTTCTTAAGGCTAAAAATTCTTTAAGGCATGTGAAATCTGCCAATCCGCACTAGGCCACAGTGGCAGACTATGACCTTAATCTCACTCATTCTGAGAGGAGACCCACGTTCCAAAATGGAACGGTGAAAGGGTTGGGAGAGAGAAAAGTTACAAATAGTATGCCTTTAAAATAAAATGAAATATGTCACATATAAAACAATGTAAATAATATAAAAAGGCAACGTACAGCAGTTTCTCTCATCCTGACCCCAGGGGCAATCGACACTGCCGTCGCATAGGTGTGATTGTGAGATGCATCGCTGGTTCCCGCAGTGCACGTCGCCGCTGCGCTTGCACACCCTGCAGTTGAGCTCGTCGGAGCGGTCGGCGCAGTCCACGTGCCCGTCGCAGCGCCAGTCGTGGGGGATGCAGCGGTTCACGTCGCATTGGAAGCCGGTGGAGCACACTGTCAACACGGAAGAGTAGCACTGTATAGTACAGTATTCGTGGACTATAATACTTCTCACTTTTTAGCACTTTAAAGAAAACGTAAATAGTGCACTCGTAAAGAATAGTCTAAATTGCATACT
The DNA here is from genome assembly GCA_018246595.1 of Mimoniades nurscia nurscia. NCBI lineage: Eukaryota > Metazoa > Arthropoda > Insecta > Lepidoptera > Hesperiidae > Mimoniades > Mimoniades nurscia. Next base: position 1,644 of record DWFO01004021.1, read on the forward strand.
TACAAAAAAAACCACTTAGAAAATGATAAAAGTAACAACACCCCTGTAATCCCCGACAAGGTAGGCAGAGGAACGTAGAACACTCCCACTTAGAAAATGATCGTGCTTGTAGGTGCGCCTTCAAATCTACAGATTTGAAGGCGCACCTTAATAAAATATAAAAGCTTGAGTTTTCCTTTTTTTACTACAACAAACTTATTGTATGTACATTCTAAATGACCTCCAAATTAATCATAGACTCAATACGAATTGTTAATCAGCTTTATCCATCTCATAGGATTTGAATAGTAGATGGAAGGAAAACGCGAAATTAAGAATTATCTTTCGTCACATTTTTGAGAAGAAGTTAATTAATGATTCCACTGGACAATGTTATTACATATTTTAATATATCACCAGGCTTAGCAGCTCTGAAGCGAGCCTCCTTAACCTCGCGGTTGCCGAGGCACACGTCGGTGTCCGTGGATTCCGGGAAAATCTCGCACTGAAGATAATCCGGCATGGAGAGACCGAAAACTTCCAGAAAGAACCCGCATCTCCGCATCGTTTCTGTTTTAACAAATAATTACGAATAAAAACAAAACGGTTTATTATATTAACGCAATTGTATATTCTATTTCCCGTCTTTTACATTACATCTTCAATAAAACTTTGACTACATCAAGCACAAACACGTGTGTTAATTTGCCCAAACCAAATCTAAAACTCTATCATAAACTGTAAGTAATAATATCAAAACATTAAAGTAAATTAGATCAATCTAATCATACTGCATTGATATTATATGAGGAAAGCTCTATTTAGTATTAGTAACACTCAAATGATTAGTAATACGTCTCTGACACATCACTAAACCACAATACACTAGTTACCACTGTAGGTACTTCAGTTCGAATACGATCAATTATAATACTCACTCTTAGTATCTATTCAGTTAGTATCAATTATAATACTGACGCTTAGTATCTGTCCAGTTAGTATCAATTATATTACTCACGCTTAGTATTTATTCACTTAGTAGATATCAATAATTATAATATTAATGCTTACTGATTATAAAGTATAATATTGATTAGCCATTATTTTGTTGTGATAAAATTTGTGAAAGCCGGCAAATATTAAATGTTACGATTATTTCTAAAGCAATCACTCATTAATAGTGACGGCATAGATTGCCTCGCACGATTTTCCCATGCGTGTAAATAACATTTTGTTTCATTCCATTTACGATGCAGGGATAATTTGAAGCCATGATTTACGAGTACCTATGTTCATGACATCAATAGACACGATTACAATAAATTTTTATTGGTACCCTACTGTGCTGTAATAAAGAATCATCGTCATAATTGAACCTTTATAGTGTCACCTAATACATGCGTCGCGGTATTTATTGGGTGTCGTTAATCGACTAAGACTTTATGAGACAAAGAAAATCGATAATTCTTAAATTTTCACTGTTGTATTTTTGGATCTACACATGAGATCTGTGCCTTAGAGGTGAGAAGTATGGCCTAAGTCGTACGCGCTGTAACACAATTACAGAAACAAAAACATTATTTCGTAACCATATAAAGTAGAAATATTTTTCTTTGACATCGTTGTAACATATACGTATAAATTATATACATAATTCAAAATATTAAATGCTATTACCTACCTTGACATAGACTCCGACACGGCCGCACCATGTGCCCTAGGGGACCGCATTTGGGCACGAACAGGGAACACAGGAACAATGCAGTCAGTTCATAGCACCGGACATCCACCACTGCGTCATATATTTCTAGATCCTGGGTAAACGTTAAACAACTGTTAAATCTCATCAGGAAGAAATGATATTGTATACGTATATACGTATATAAACCTTAGGAAATATGAACTTTTCGAGAGTCAGATTTCTAGCCACGGATAACCTGTTCAGGGCACATGTAATGTTACGCAATGCTGTTATAACATTGCCACTGAATTACACAAATATTTATCATTCAGTTTACCAAGTAATAATTATATTCCTATATAGTAGGAATACAATTTCAATTATTTCCAAAAATCTTTTTTGTTTTTGAAATTTCAGATCAAAGACCGGATTCCTAAATAAAACATACTCGTAAGTGTTTAAGTGTGATTTAAAAAATCTTGTTAGTAAACTGGACGTGAAATATGCCCCCATCATAAGTAGATTTATAGAAATTACACGCCAGAAGGCGTAAAGTGGAGGGTTAAACACTGCATCTAAAATTGTCAGTTTTAAAATTCAGTATTAAAATATTAGAATAAGCTTAAAAAGTTATTATACAGATGTTTCGAAAATGCAATCTCTACGGGGGTAAAATAAGAATGAAATTGTATGGAAATTCGTATCATTCTTAAAAGTAAGAGATAAGGGTAACTTACGAGGTAGGGGTAGGGAAATTAAATTCAAAATGTCCCATTGGATATATGCGAAACACGTAGCGGACGTCCTCTAACACCTAAGTGAAACTCAAAATGTTTAGGAATTTTCAGTATTTTCAGTTGATAAAAAATGACAATAAAAAATAATTTCTTACATAAGACACATTTGATAAATGAAACAGAGTAGGCGGGACATTGGAAAAATTTTATTTTTCGATTTAAATGTAATATATCAGCTTGTTTTTTTTTTAAGTCTCACGCTACACCAGTTACGTTTACGACTCGCTATGGAATAGGTAGTGAGCCTATTGCCACACACTGGCCACATTTGCAGACTCCAACTCACAACTAAAAAATCTAAATTTGAAAAATCCGGTAGTGCCTGACCCGGGATTTGAAACGGGGACCTTGTGATCGGCAGTCGCGCTTGTAACTAACACGACTAACGAGGAAGTAATTTTAAGTAGGCAGTAATTAAGTAAGTAAATTAAGGAACTCGAAATTAGATGGTTCCATAGTAAATTACACAGCCAGAGGTGTACAATTGAAACCAAGTAGAATAATTAAAAAAGTAAAAATGATTGCAGTCATAACGCATAATGTAGATCGTTTCACCGCGAATCGAACTCAAAAACTTTAGCGGACTAGCATAGCGCACATTGAAACAAAGCTGTTTACATTAAATTCAGTCATTACGGACCGGATAAGGGCGCAGAGCAATATTACCACCCCTTTAGCGAGTTGGTAACCTTTGTCTCGCGACATTGATTGATCGTTACCGAGACTTCTTAATTACCGATCGCTAGCTATTGACTGTGGGTTTGCCCGTCGATTTGCAATGCCCTTTCATTATCCCTAACGATATCTATCTGATTGACTGGCGAAGTAAAAGCCATAAGGTAACTGATGTTTTTGTTATACAACAGATTTGTCAAACGGAGACACAGACTAATAATATAAAAACAAAGTTATTGCACACAGGAAATGTTTTTCTAAAATTACCATTTTCCTCGAACATTACGCACACATAACCATCATAAGCTTAAAGCGAATGATAATTATTGCTTAAGAAGTTAAAAATTGGAATTAATTGTAGGTATATATAAAGGATAAGTTGGTCTGCGCTATACGAACACTTTTCCCTTTGCAATCTTATATTTGAACATGAAAGATGTCATTTTCACCCATCTATAACCAATTTCGATCTATAAATATAGCAGATAGAACCACTATTGATTTTAATTCCATGCAGCGACGCGACGCCACGAGTCATTTGTAATGGATGAGTATAGAACATTTTGCTATTGTTAATGACATCTAAATTGTAGACGGACGTCTTTTTTAGAAATATATACTTATTAATATAGGTACCTACTTTATAAATCTATTTATTCTGTAAAGAATCATTTTTCTAGAGTGGCTTCAATATCGTCTTAAATTGGAGAGCGAATTTAATTGGCTTCCTATAAATTCTCCGATAAATATTCTCTATGCAAAAGAGAGCTGCTTGAAAGTTGAATATATAATCGCTTAGTTATTTCTTTGGCAAAAGAAAATTTTTTCTTTGTTTACGTTTCTAGCAAAATTTCATTAGTAGTATTAAAAAATGGTTCTGAGCCTTAATTTTTTTTTCCATTCACAAATTACGGCCAAGCCTACGAAGCTAATGAGTGATTTAATTAAATATAACCTAAATTTCTGAAGAGACTATAGCTGAAAATATTTCTACTCTGTTACGTGCATAAGACTTGGTTCTTATGACGAACCTTAAATAATTATAATTTTTTTCATTACGCTATTGGTAAACGTTTAACCGCGATAATTTCTGACGAGTAATATGAGCCAACTATAAATAACACATTTATTACATTGGACCATTTAGCAAGCGGTCTGCACAATGATAGTCAATGGAATACATAAATTTTGAATAGTGAACATCGTGACGTGGAACGCTATGAAAAGCTTTATTGAATCCATGAGAGCGACGCGCGCCGATCGGCGTCAAAGTGTTTGAAAACAAATTAATTTGTGCCACAATATGACAATAATCCCTCAACTGGTAGATGCGGCATGCCGGGACCCACGTATATTTATCTAACTAAGAGGTATTTTATTCATATTGAGAAACCAATTAAATACCTTAAGACTATGATGTTGATTATCAATGTTTAACTCATTTATTTTTATTTAAAATTAAATTAGTTCCTTTTGAACATAGGAGTACTCGCTACATATTAACAATTGCAATCAATATTAACGCTAACTTTATATCTATTTAAACTTTTAATATACTAGAATGCCTGAACAAATTACATTACTATTTTGTTACATATGTAAGTATACCTAATATACTCGTACCTATATGTTGTGTACTAAAGTTGCACCGAACACAGAGATGTCGCGAAGGATATTCAGACACGCCCTTTAAGCCGTTTAACGTACGAATTTATACATAGACGAAACTTTTGCGTGTAATACTGTAAAACATGTCAGCGAGCTTACGCACGAGTTGATAGTCAAACATATCTGAACAATGTTCATGTATCATTATCATACTATCATTTTCACGTATTACTATCATTTTCACTTATTACTATCATTTTCATGCAAGAATGCAAAGGCGGGCGGGTGAAGATATACCAATACTCCCGCACTGTAACTAAGGGAGATGGGGGTGTCTGAAAAACAGCGCTACATGGGATCAGATTCCCGCGCTAGCACAGCTGAGACACCTCCAATTGCCTACTCCCGTTACTTAATATTACATTTTTTTCTGTCAACTTGTGTATTAGAAGTTATTGGCAATAAATTATTATTATTATTATTATTATGATTAATGTTCAGTTTTAGAAAAATCCTATAGTGCTCGACCTGGGATTTGAACCCAGAACCTCCCGATCGGCAGTCGCGCTTGCTGCCAACACGACGACGCCACAACAACGCGGCAGTCATATTTTTCTATAAAGCACTTAGAGAAAGGACCTTGGGCGCATCTAAAGAAAATCAAATCGATGATAGCACGAATATAACGCGCTGATCGATATGGAAGTGCTTCGAAACAAATTAATTTGTACGACAAGAGGATGGTAATCCCTCGGCCGAGAGTTGCGGCACAACGGCACAGCCTTAATGACAAGAAGTAACTGTCTGTTTATGTTTCAATTAAATTGTAACATAATCCTCATAACGCTACAATTGGTTTTCAACTGAGAGTAACGATCAAATAAGGTTTCCGGGAAGCGGAAGTAATTTTCTGTTTGAGTATATTTCACATTCTGTGTTCATGTAATTTTCTGTTAGTTTCAATAATTAGAAATATTATGACTGTGTGACATTATAACACATATAATATGACATTAATAAACAAGCATAATTTTAATATTTTTGTTGAAACACTTAATTGGAGAAAAACGTGAATTACCTACTTGTGAAATACCAAAAAAAAATTTATATTCCATTATTGTCTTATTTCGTCTGTTAGGTTACCACTTCGTCAAATACCTATGTATGTTACAATTACGTAAATAGTGTTATAGTAAAACTAACCTGTTGAGCATCTCGCTGTCCAAAGTGTCCTATGTAGTTGGGGAACACCGTAAAATTGTATGATACTCGATGTTGCTGGCAGAAGGTGACGATTACTGGCAGACACACGCCGGGGGCAGGGTTTCTTGCGCCGGGAGTCTCCGTCGGCGATGGGACCGTCACCACCGTGGATCGGTTGACCACTTGCGACACGTACTGTTGGACAGGAAGTGTATATTAATTAATAAAGAATGTCACATATTTGTTTCTTCGTTAGGCCTAAAATACATGGCTGGGTAATTTTGTGGGTTACAAAGTGGCAATGCTGATTGTTAACGAGTAAAGATCTCATTTAGTTTCGTGTAAGAATTTACGGATGACATAAGTTAGGTTGCTCACAAAGTTTTGGAATTTTCGAACTCAAATAAATATGTCGTCTTCGTATATCGATCAACTGTCACAAAACCAAATCATCAAGAAATTATCTTTGAAAAGGTAAGGCAAGTACCACCCATTTTCAACTATTCCTATTTGACCTCTAGTTTCAATATTACTGGCGTTTCACAAATATTGAAATTCGAGCAAGTGTGATGCGAAATTTGCTTTATAATGTTATTGAATTAACTCTACCCTATTTGAAATTAAGCTATTGCCATAACTGAGACCTCAGCATATAGTTTAAATGTACGTATGATTCTACTTGTAAACTAAGCTTTTCAAAAAATTAACTTTTAAAAAAACATTTATGTAACAAATGCCCATCATTTACATTTTTTCATAATAATGTCGCAATAACAAATAAACATTTTCCGCAAATCGTTTCCATGGGGTCAAAAACATTCCAGGCGAGAGATGTACTTCTAAAAATGTAGTGCGAAATAAATAAAGAGGGTCCGGTTAAGTCCCGTGATGAGTCGCATTCCAAGCGGGGACTGCTTTATGGAATATAACTGACAAAAATTCCCGGAATTACAAATTCGGGCCTTTTTATTATTTTGTTGGCATTCTTAAATCTCAGATAAGACCGCAACTACAGTCATACACAAGTAGAGAATGAGTACTACACGTATATTCTACATTCCACACTACCTACTCTATTTTACTACGAATGTTGGCACCTTCAGCGATGTAGCGATGTCTGTAATTTCTTTTCGAATGTAGAAAATATCTGCTTTAATGTAGATGGAAAAATACTGTACCAAGCGATGAAATGTACATTATATAACTGATTTAATATATAGCCTGATGTTGTTGCCCTCTTGATAACTAATAGTTACCACTCAGAGGTAAAATATTTTATCTTTCCAGCTTAGAAATATCACCTGTACAAGAGTGAATACGCTAATTTTCAGAAGTCAGATTGTTTAGACTTAGCGGTGTCACAATAAAAACAATTTACAAACAGGCAATACCACTTCATCCTTCGCTTTGTAAAAGTTGCCGCGAAATGGATGCGGTTGAACAAAAACGACCGAAACAATAGGTAAGAAGACGAATTCTCGTCGAATTTTCTCGATTGTGGACGCGGCGCGATTTCGTCGAGTGGAATTGTTTTAAAGCGGCCATAATAATTGTTGGTGGCGCAGCTTTGTACTACGCGGCTCGGAATTAAAATTATGTTTTAGAAAGCTTTGTTTCTGTATTTTCTGCGGTTTCTAGTCGGGGGGAGTTACGTATCGCGAAATTATACAGTCACGTGTTTTTGTTTTGACTTTCAATAAACAGTATGGAATTGTTCTTTTTTTTTCAAGCAGCGTTAGCTTGTCGTTCATAGAGAAAGCCAATTACCACAGTTATTGGAGTATAAAATGCGATGATTTGATTTGATTTATCTCACTCATTGTTCCTACAATAAAAGTAATAACAGCAAAAGTAGCGTTGACTGCAATACCTCTGTGTGCGTGTGCTGTGTTTCCATCAAAGCTTTAAGAATTTCTTAATCTATTAATGTATTGTTCGTGTTGGGCGCATTATTACCATGTTACCACTCATTTTCTATGAAAATATCATTTCTTACAAGTGTAATATTATCACCCGATTCTTAGTACAACAGAAGAAGGAAGAGGGGCTTTTACAGTACATTGCCCACTTTGCCGATGCGGGCTAGAGTGGGTTACATGAGTTAATAATGTCAATACGAGATTTTGTCTTCATGCTTGTAGGTATGCTCTGGTATGTTGGAAATTAGCCGAAAAACTGCACAAAAATGATTGTTACTGGGATTGAAACATAATTTGAAACTTACAAGAAGTAATATACATATCAAGTAACCAACAAAATAGATGATTTTTTTTGTCTAATCATATTCATGGTCAAGATAGGTTCGCAGTAAAATTAAATATCATGACTTTTATGAAGATTCTCATCAAATAAGTTATCTCTTCTTTGATTATCCCTTTGATGTTAAAAGGTAATAGTATATGGGCGTCTTTAAATCGATTTACGAACGAAAACGGATCGGCATTTTCACTAGGTTTTCATTATATTGAAAGATATTACACTTTTGCCACTTTTCTACGTTGTTCTAAACGCGATACGATCAGAGTCAGAAAGAAATATGAATTGGATTGCAGATCACCTGTAAAAAAGTCTCACCTGGACAGCAGGGTTGGCTCGGAAATATGCGAACAGGGCCCCTGTTATGGCGAGCAGAGCAACTGCATTGAGTGCCAGTTGCATCAGTCGAAACTTGTGGTGTGAGCCATCGTTGCTAGGTCCTCGTATGTCACGTAGCATCTGTAGAAGTAAATAAAAATCATAAAATAAAACATTGACTAATTCCTTCATTTAAGTGGATAACAGGTAATTAGATGCACAAGTTTATCAGAATAAAATTCTAAAAGAATTAAGAGTATATCAAATTCTGGGCCAGTGTTGGCCACAGATGCGTTAGAGTTTTTAAATTGTTATAAAAAACTCAAAAAAAAATTTCAATGATCTATAATAATCGCCAAGGCAATCGAACAGAAAATTACATTGCCACAGTGCTTGGCTTGGCTCACATAACGATCTGGACGTTTGCCAACTTATCGACGAACTAAAGGCTATAGACACATCAAATTATAGAATACACTAGCCCTGATGTTCTGAGGACAAAATACGAAGTAACAAAACAGCGGTCTATTAATTTTTTACACGATTTTTGTGTACTGTCTCTGTGCAAAACTGAGCTCAGACGGATAGGTTGATGTAAAATATTTGCTTAAACTAAATACGCAGTTACACCGACCGCAGTTTGGTCAGATGATGGACTGAAAATGATGATGAAAGACTAGTTGCTGTTTCAAACGATATGCGAAAGAATAGTATAGCTTAACCCGCCTAGAGGCAATGAGGATTAGACAAAGATAAGCATTTCACAATAATATTATCTTGGAACAAATTCACAGACACCCGCCAGAGTTCAAACTAAGCAGACCCTATATTTTATGGCAGTCAGATAACTTATAAACTACATAATATTATTAATATGCATATCAAGTGGGCAGTCTGTCAAGCTCATTCAATTCGTTTTTGCAGATTACATACGCCTTATTGAAAACATTACAACCAATTCTAAAATGTGTTGTGCTTGGCTGTGTAGTAAATGATATTTACTTGCAAAAACACACCATTGTAAATTCTGAGGTACATTCTATGACTAGAACCCCAAGCTAGGCTGGAATGTAAATCTCTCTTAAAGCCTTTGATATTCCTATGCTGTGTAAATACATATACAAATATAGTCACAGTGTATTTCTATGTATATATATGAATGTATGATTTGTAATTAAAATGTAACTTGAGCAATATTCGCACTGGCTTAGGATTGGTTTCAACGCTCGAGTGCATTTGTACATTATTATCTAAGCTTGCAGCAGTCGGGCTGCATTAATAACGGCTGGGCGCACTACCTCTTCAGAAATCCGTCTTCATGTAAATAATGTCAATGAAATCCCTACTTCCCTACTAATATTATAAATGTGAATGTAAGTTTGTTTGTTATGCTTTCACGCGAAAACTACTTAACTTATAATTATAAAACTTTCTACATATATTTTTGGAGTATTACAAGTAACATAGGATACATCATTTTGTTCTTCTTCTTAGCGTGTCGATGAGAAATTTTGTAATGAGTCCCTAAATGGTTTTAGCTGGACTAAGGTTTGTCATCG
>DWFO01004022.1:0-11719 GCA_018246595.1 Mimoniades nurscia nurscia
GGGAATCGAACCCAGGACCTCCCGTTCGGCAGTCGCACTCGCAACCAACACGACCAACGAGGCAGTCATATTTATATTATGATTTATATGCCTACCTCGTCGGTCAAGTGGTTGCAAGCACAACTACTGATCGAGAGATGCCGGGTTCGATCCTCGGGTCGAGTATTATTGAGTTTTTCTAATTCCTAGTCGAAGCTCGGAGTTAGAATTTGTGTCCGGCATATAGCAATCGGCTCCCCACATATTCCATAACGGGACGTAAACGTAACTGGTGAAACATGGGAGTGTGTACTACGCTGCTCTGGCTTCCCTTTCGGCGTGATGTTATGTTACGGTGTTATGGCTTTATATCTTATATGGATCTCCATCATACAAACATCTAATATGCTTACAATATTATCTCCAAATCAGCAATCAACAACAGAACAATTAAGCATGGTGTTTCAAACAGTAAAGCCTCAAAAGTTTTATTTCATTCATTCGTCTGATAAAAAGGTGAGTCCGTCTTGCGCAGTTAATTTGTCTCATTCGAGTGTATAAAGTCGCAAGAAGTGGCACCTTCTTTGTCTCCTGTAGCTGGATTTATCGCGCCACCGACGGGGGCCGCTTCATTTCCTGCGCTCGTCGCTTGTCGAACAGCCGGGACAGCTCCAGCGATAGCCTGCAGCGGGCACCCGCTCCTATGTGACTATGTGTCACTACAATATGACTGATGCTGTGGTAACATTACACGAATATATTGTACATTACACAAAGTAGAAATTAAGACAATTACAAGATTATACATTGAGTAACATAAATTCTAAATATTTAATTCTATATAAATATAAAAAAAATATATAAAAAAAATCTATCTATATATTTAAATCTATATAAATATTCTAATAATGACATTTGCAATAAACCGTTACTTTAACACTGATTTATTTTGAGGGACATAACTAAAGTGTAACCTAACAGCCTAACGTCTAAATGTACAATGAAATGTAATCTTACAATGGATCTGTGTTACAAAATTTAGGCTAGTTTTGCATTGGAACATAAGAAAAAAATATCCTTAATATTATTCATCAATTACAATTTTAATATTAAACGATTGCAGGTATTAATAACTAACGATTATTACATATTAAGGAGGCTCAGTAGTGGAATGGATCAGCGCGATAGCAATGATGAAAATAAATATATTATTCATCTCAATATTAAATGAATCATCATCAACGTATTGTAGACAACAGCTGGGCATAAGCTTCCCCCGAGAGGATATATTCTCCCACTTGAATTGCCATCTGAATTGTATATTTCTACACACATATCGATGTTACGTCTTTCGAAATCTATTCGATGATATCCAACAACAGTACGCTTACCGCTACAGTGTGCAATTAACACCAAACGACAACAGCGGAACGCGGGAGGATAATCACATTGTTTTGTTTTTGATTCATTGCTGCTTGTATTCATAAAGTTTATATTTATTTCTTGGCTAGTTCGGGTGTTCGCGGAAATTTATACGTGTGTCGTATTGCTGTTTCAATATCTACTCGTATTCGTGTGTGACGGCGCGGTCATGCGTTGCGAACCTTTTGTGGCTTGGGCATCACTTGTTTATATGTAGAATAAGTAGTTTTTATCTCCTGCTTTGACAACAGGATAACCCTTTATTCTATGGAACGTATAAAATAATTGGTGACAAGTAGAAACTCCACATTCACTTGCCTACGCCTTCGGAGAAAACAAGCGTAATTTTACGCTTGTTTTCTCCGAATTCGAAAATTGTGTTATGTTTAAAATAAGTTTTAGTTATGAAAAATATTATGACAGCATTTAAGTTCTCACCATCTTTATGTATATGTATATAACATTTTCAACTGATCTATTTTTTTTGTAGCTAATTTGTTTTCTCTTATTTTACAGGTAAGTTCTCAAGCAATCCAAAAATACTGATATTCCTCACAACAGAACCCTTATAATTGTAATGGAAATAGTAAGTATATATCATATTTTAGTCCAATTAGTAAAAACTGGGTGACTTCCCTCCTTCCTCCCTTTGCAGGTCTTTAAGGTACACTATGACATGGGATTGTTAGCGCCAAAAAGTTCCCCACGGGCAGGTAGCATTCCCTATTCTGATCTTGCAAGTGTCCAATGTCCACGATGACCACTTTCCAATCGGTGGGCCGTCTGCTCGTCACAGTTTTTTTATGTAAAAACGAAACATGAAACTAAACATGTACTGGTTAATACTAAAATATTACAGAATTCACATTATGTCCAATAACAAATTAAACCATCAACAAAGAAACTAGTTTGTTACGAAAACTAATTTATAAATCACAATTTCTAAGTTACTTAAACTTATAAACAAGCATACTTCGTGATGCACATCCAAACATTTGCACCCAACTCCGACCAAAGATAGAAAAAAGTGTAATTGAAAACATTCCTCACGAAGAAACACCCTCAACGTGTATTCTTACGTCACGTCAAGCCCGTTATAATTTTTAATCTGTTCTCGAATTATACTGACTACGGCTTTCTGAACGGCTCTCGAAGCGTAGATAACTCGAAATGCGAACTTTCCACTCGCAAGCACCATCGAGACGTTCCTGATGATAGATTAGCCCTTCGCAGCCTGCCCACTTGTGGTGTTCCGTCTCGCTCACACGTTGCGAGAGTAACCGAGACGGACAAATTGGCATGGATAAAAGGAATGCTCGACAAGCGAATTTCCACAGAGTATATCATGTTGCCAATTGAAATTGACACGATGTTATTATTTGTAAGGGTTTATTCTTCGCTTTATTAAAATAGAATGGTTTAGAATATTAGTTATTTTTGATTAATTCTCTCTTTGAATACAATTCATAGTTACTGATATTAAAAATGCGAAATTGTCAACTATGACTGGCCTGTTGGCGTAGTGTTTTTTTTTCAACCGGCCTGTTGCTACTGGGGTCGTGGGTTCTATTTTCACCCAGAATAAATATCTGTCTGATGAACACAAGTATTCGTTCTGTTTCTAGGTGTAAAAAAAAAAAATAAAAGTATAATAAAGTTTATATGTAGTTTATTAACCGCCTAGTTACCATGACACAAGCTATCTTGATGTATAGTTTGGGATCAGATGTCCTAAGATATTATTATATTACTGTTATAACTATTGACTGCCTCGTTGATTATTGGTTGCAATCACAACTGTCGATTACGAGGTCCTGGGTTCCAATCCCGTCCCGGACACTATTGGATTTTTCTAACTTAGATTTTCTACTAATGGCTCGGAGTCTGGATATGTGCTCGGTGTATGGCAATAAGATATACCTACCATATTCCATAGCTTATTCTATAGTGTGACGTAAACGTAACGGTTGAAACGTGGGAATATACTGCTACTCTACAGGCTACTGCCTACCTTTTCGGGGATAAAAGCGTGATGTTACGTTATATTCAACTCAAACATCACAAAATACAATGTTTAACGTTCCCTAAGAGTTTGCTTTAACATTGTCGTAATTTATTAGTAGATTTTGTATTTTAACGTAGGTGGTAGAGGAATACAGTTGCGTATGTTTCAACGGTTGGTACGTATAAAGAACAAATTCCTAGCTAGCGATCGATAGGATGTTGTATCGATGTGATCGTTGGCGCCAGAGTTTGCGCAACCACTGGCAAAATGTTAGTTTCCCACGATGTTAGCCGTTTGCGTGAATACCACAAGGAAATTTTGTTTGAACCACCAACAGAATATCGTAGTATTAAAGATTATACCGCTGAGTGATGTACAAATCGTTTCATTTGTTACTTGAAAACATCCATATGTGAATGTTTACTGTAGATCAAAATAAAGCTAGAAAATTATTAATTATACTTAAGACACGTAACATCACGCATGTAATCCCCGAATAGACAGACAGAAGGGTGTAGTAAAATCCCACGTTACAACAGTTAGATTTACGTCCCATTATGGAATAGGGGATGAGCGGGCACAAATATCGTGTCCGAGCTATTTAACGAACTAAAATTTTATCTAGTATTTCTAGTTAGAAAAAATCTATTAGTACTCGACTCCGGATTTGAACCCTGGACGTCTCCATCGGCAGTGGCGCTCGCAACTACTCGACAAGCGAGGCAATCTACATTTTTGATCTAATTGTCTAATTGAGCTGGTTGTCTGGAAGAAGTCAATGAAGCTATAAGATCACCAAATTGTGTTATCCTGTGCTTGTGTATTTCATTCCTGTGTGATGTGCAGTAAAGTGTAATATTATCACTGGAGTGATATTAAATTTTAGAGATCGTAAGAAACATTTGCTAAATCAAATACAATTATCCGCTGGATAGATTTCAAATATAGAACACATGTTTAATTAATATAATGATATGGTACCGTGGGCAAAAAAATCACCCTACCTTTTTACGCGTCCAGCAACACTATGGAGTTTAAATTGCTTCGTTTGACCATATACAGCGTGTTGCCATATATAAGTCAAGTATGTACGAGATAAACCTTGTTATCGCGTTAAGACCATATTCTCACAGATCCAGTTGTTGGCATTAATGAAATATACGAAGAGGCGGAGCTATGCGCGCACACGTCGTGCCTATTGGTATGAAAGGCCTGCTGCTTCAGTGGTCAGTGACCCTCATTGCCAATCCGCGGGTAGTGGGTTCAATTTGCACTCGGCACAAATATTTTTGCGTCTAACACGAGATTTTGTTTTTATATCTGAGTGTTATTATTTAAACTTGTATATATAGTACCGTACATAATTATAATCAGTCGCCATTCATTGTGTATATACATCTCAAGCGATCTCGCTGTTCGTTCAGCGATGCTGGAGTGGGGAAATGATTAGCCGCGCTCCAGCCCTCAATTGCCACTCCACGCGATTGTATCACCGCTTGCTTTTTTCTCTGGCATCCGGTTCGCTCTCACCAATGGATCTGTTAATTTGTCAACTCGTTTAATACCTATTCTTCTTTGATTTTCTTATAAACAACAAAGACTATAGCATAGTATATTCTTGGATACCGCAGATGATTTTAGTTTGAATACCTGGCGTTGCGACCCAGTTGATAATATATGTATGTATTCCGGTGAAGGTTGTGGTCACTGTCTCACACACTGGATATTTTCGAAAGATCTAGAACAATCGACAGCTTTTTTACGTCCTTACAAGTAAACCTTATATCACTTATATCATATTAGCACGAAACAAAAAGTAGTTTACAGATGTAGCCGCCGCCGACGTCTACATGAGTTATTCACAACACATTTTTTGGCCTTTATGTATAATAGGGTTGACGACTTGTAAACAATTTCTACGAGCTCTATCTGGAACTTTCTTAGACGCTATTGATAGCTGACGTTTCGTCAATAAAAAAATGTTATTTATCTATTTGTATTAATATATTTCATTTACTACAAACAAAAATAGACTCAAATACATATAAGGCATAAATAGAGCTCTCCTTCAAAGCCGGTAACGTATAGGTCACTTTTCAGGTCTTGCAAATTTTCATAGGCGACGGTGACCGCTTACCACCAGGTGCCCCGTCTGCCTGTTTGTCAGGCTAAATATATAAACAAAACTTCATTTTAAATTGTCTAATAAACCTGGGTAACCCAACAATACAGATATCAGCCAGTAGCCAGACAAAACAGACATTAAAAATATTTCTGTCCCTATTTTGTTTCCGAGAGGTGCCAAAATACATAATAACAAAGGATATGACGGACTAATATAAAGGTAACTAAAGAAATGTTCGTGGCGTGTGGCGCCCTGTTGTCAGTCGTATCAATATTGGACAAAAGAATTTTCGACGATCGAGCAAACATAATGCCGCGATCGCATCTAGCGTGGACAGATGACGCGCTGGAAAAATCGCCGCTAATATTTTTTACATATCCAAAAGTTATGGTGACGGAAACGGTACAGGCATTTGAAAAAAATACATAAACCTAAACAATACAGGCTAAAGATTATGACAAATAAAATTAAAACGAAGTAAACTTCGAAGATTTCAGACACCATTTTCTCATCGAAAGGATCGCTAGTTTGTATACTAGAACATCCATATATGGTAGTTTGAAGACCCGGGAGCATTGACCTGACCTGATACAGCGACGACACCTTATAAAATACAAATAATCGTCACGGTGACAAGAAAAGGTTGTAAGGGTACATAAATAATATCCTTTCTAGGTTATAAAACCAAATATTATAAGGTGGTGCAACCTCCGTGAGCTTCGAGATGTACAAAAGGTAGAAAGTTCTGAAGTAGTAATATTCAGAAGTAATAGAAGTTTTTTTATCGCATAATCTTGCGTATATTCTCCTCTTTTCCGGAGATATGCCACAACTGCTGACAATTTTCAGTTCGAATTATCATTTTACTGTTGTCAGCCAAAACATTAATGCATATTTGCCCCTTCTATCAAAACGATTTATTACAGGTTTAAATCCTCGCTCCTCGGAAAAATGGACATAAAAGTAACTCGCTCACAACTGACGTATCGCAACTCGCAGCCGAGATATTCTGCATTATACCAAGTGTCTTGCTCATCACACTCTAAGCCTTTCTGCTCCGTTTCCTTTTAAAAGTTTTGATGTGACACTTCGACGTGTGTTGAATTTTTTTTTCTCGTTGACAGTGTTGTAAGCTTTCTTTCACTGGGCAATATTTGATAGTGTTTTATTTTGGAAATAGGGTGAAGACATTTTGTTGGAAGGGATTAGTGTATCTTTGTACAAGTTTTAATTAAGTAACAATTTTTGTAATTTGTTCTCTCAAAAATTTTGAGGTACTTGATTCCGTAATGAAAAAAATTTAAAGTCACCCATGTCCACACAGTCGAATCCACACAGTAGCTTTTGCTTGTTGTTTCTATAAAGTAGCACACAACAATGTATCTAATATTTATTGGTTAATGACATAAAATAGTGGAAATACTTCCCCACTCGGACTCTGAAACATCAAATAATTTGTAGATTTGGATTTCGATATGTGAGTCTATCCAATTTATTTCATAGTCATCGCTTTGACATTAAAATGCATTACAATAATAGACACGTCTACTCAATGGGCTTTCATTTCCGCGCGTATGTCCCTCGATAACACAGAAGTGTTGACATATTTAGAACAAGCCTGAAATCGAGCTGGCAACACTGGCGTGGCGCGACAGCCTTCACTGGTGCTAACGTAACCAACGCGGGATTTTAATTTTCACATCCATCTCGCAAGTGACAAGTGATGTGTCGTTTCCCGCGTTTTTTGTTAGAAACGTCAAAGCGTGATCCCGATTGCTTCCTCCCGACGAAGGCAAAAGCATTTTTTAAAACTGCCAAAGTTATATGAATGACGTGCGGTGGAGCTTTACAACTTGCCTGAAATTGAGCTTTGATTGATTCAAATTGAAGTTTAGAGGGCTGCTTCTATGCGATTGGGTTGACTTTTATTACTTCGTATAACTTTACTTCAAACGAATTTGCACAATGTTATTATGTTTACATATGATAGAAATATGAAACTCTGCTGACAGAGGATATACATGCTTGTGATCAAAAAAGTAAAGTGAATTTATTTATAAAATGAAAATTCTTTATGTATTCTTCCGAATCCATTTCACCACCTACAAAGTAATCCTCACCCAATAAAATGCACTTTTGCCAACTCATTTTCCAGTTCTCGAAACAGTTAAAATAGTCCTTTTCCGGTATTGTCTTCAAAACCTTCTTCGATTCGGTTTTAATCTCCTCAATCATGTCAAAACGGTGTCCCAGCAGCGGCGTTTTGAGTTTACTGAATAGCCAGAAGTAGAACAGGGCCAAATCAGGTGAATAAGGTGGTTGCAGAATCATATGAGTCGAATTTGAACGCGACCTTTTTTTTTTTAATTGAGCGATTTTGGCACCAATTGAAACTGAACGCGTTTGAGATACAAAACATACTTCAAAATGGTCTGGGTTGAGCTAAATAATATGCTAACACTGTCAGCGAGGTCTCTAATTGTCAATCGACGATTTTCAAGCATCAAAAGTTTGATTTTTTGGACGTGGCCCCCGTCCATAGATGTTGATGGTTGATGGTTGATGGCTGATCACCAAAGATCTTCCGCAACATTCTCAACGTGTCCGCACAAAAATTTTCGTTCCGCAAACAAAATTTGATGCAAATTCTTTGCTCAACAAAATCACTCAGCTCAGAGGTAATTAAACAATTTGACAAACGGACGCTTGGCAGAGGTCTACAAGAAAGTCCTACCTATCTAAGAAAAAAAAATTACCTGCTTTCCTAATACCCGGGAGTTTTAAATGACAAATTCATCTTACTTTTTGATCACAGAGTATACCTACATAATGAAATACAGAAATCACTTATTTTTGCTTTTTTATTTAATGTAATTAAATTTAATTTTAATTATGTAGACAACAAATATTCGACGCCATGTTGATACTAAAGTGTGTGAAGTTCCTGGTCCATGTCCGTCTCGAACAGACGTCTCAATGATATGAAACAGACATACTTATATCTGTTTCGAACCAGAGTGTTTGTCTACTTGTCGTTGTATACATTTATTCATAGTACCCAAGGAACAGAAAACTCGTTGAAATGTTTATTTTATCACTCCAAATGACTTTTACAATTTTTGTTAGCACCTTTGCCGTGTTAATTTTTGCTGCTCCAATTCCCCTATACATACAAGTAAGTATTCTTCGACGTAATGTATCAGCGCGCTGTGTCAGATTCGAAAGCATTTCAATTTATCCGTGGGTAGGTATCAGTGGATTTAACTACATAATATACATTTTTATACAAATTTTTTTTATTTCTAACATCATTTGAACATTGAAGTGTTACAAAATATTTTTCAGCACCTGATAAAAAATAGGGTGAAAATTTAAAAATACCAGTGGATTTTTGAGGCGAAGTGTATCGTCTGAGCGAGACCAGTGGCCGTTACTATCTGCATTCCGCACGAGCGCGCCGATACTTGCCTCCTCGAAACACCGACTCGATTAAAATAAGAATAGTGTACGTACAACACTATTGAGCGGCCTGAGACCCTGAGAAAGGTTGAAGGTCGATATGGGCTATGAATACTTGTAGCACATTTTTGGGCATTTTGTTTGTATGTATATTAACAATTTAGATTTAATTAATCAATATTTGTGTTGCCGAAATGTTAGTAAATCAGATACGATTGATTTAAAATGAAAAAATTTGTTTCTTGATTATATTAATGGATAATAAGCCCACGATGAATTCAAAAGCACGCTGTCGCAATGTAAACATAAATTCTGACAAAACACCCAAATTGTATGCGGTTTTTTCATTTCATTTTGAGTAGAATCGTAACATATCAGTTTGACACTGCCTAATGGAAAGCCAAAAGATCGGGGGCAAACAAAGCTACACTTAATCGAAATAGAGGCGCGGTAATCCAAAATGGTGGTCGCAATTCAAGTGCAGATGCAATTGTCACAGGCCGGTGCGCATGCCCTCGCCCTCTCCTTGTTTTTACTAGACTGCTCGATTTTCGTTTTTCCTCGTGCCGGGCCGCCGATACCGGTCGTACACTGAGACCTGTCATATCGACTCTTTGTTTGCCGCGCAAAAAACCAACACAAGATAAAAAGTCTCCCGAGCAAATTGGGCGTCTCTGTTATAAACAACGGAGGTGGAACGCCATGATAGCGGACAATAAACGTCCGATCTGTTTGTGCGATTCGAATTTGTTGATTGTTTTCGTTCAGCTTGCGCTTTGTCGCGTTAGTTTCGCGCGCTTTCTGGATTGTCACTTTGACATTTTGCTTTTTTCTTTGTTCCAGGCGAAGGTACCTCCTTCCGTGTCTGATTCTGTTTGGATGCGATTGTGCACGGCGCTAATATTTGAGTTTATAAGTTGTTATTTATGCGTTTTCGGTGCTCAGTGTTGCATCCTTAATAGGTATATCTGGACAACGTGCGGACCGTTATCTGTGAGAAAGCTGGCGGGGGTGAGAGGCACGTGGGGGGATGGCTGGGGGCCCGATATGAATCACTGGGAGTAATGGCTGCAATATCACGTAGTGCACTTTGTCAACTGCTTGTAGCCTTGCAGTCGCATAGATAACACGGAGATTGTAGCTTTGGGGGAAGATTGTTCGGAATCGGGCTCGGAGACAGTACTATGCTTTGATACTAACTAATAACATTGTAGTGATTGAATTGAGCCTTGTGTGAGCTACCGTATTATGTCATGTCATTGTAAGTTAACGCTTCCAAACGCATTACATACATAGTAAATGCTAGACTTAGTATTTATGTAAATTTGACTAGCTAAAGTCAGTATAATAATATATATTATAAACATATTTATTAACTACTTCGTTGGTCGTGTTGGTTGCAAGTGCGATTGCCGAACAGGAAATCCTGGGTTCGATTTTCGGGTTAGGCACTACTTAATTTTCTAATTTAAATTTAAGTAACGACTCGGAGTCTGGATATGTGCCTGGGGTTTGGCAATAGGTTCACCACCTATTCCATAGTGGGACGTAGGTAAATGTAACTGTTGAAACGTGGGAGTGTTCTGCATTCCTTTGCTTACCTCTTCGGGGATTACAGGCGTAATGTTACTTTTATAAACATATTAAATTTATAGCACATAATGTGAAACAATGTGTTAATTATAAAATGCAATTATCAAATTGTTTTAATATAGGGTAAACAGACGCGGTACAACAAAGCGTTTCGATTTAGCCTTTCAACGTAAAAATACATAGAAAACGAATCTCAGTTGCAACTTGAGTTTTATTTAGATAAGTCTAGACTTAAGAGACCACTTGGTTGTATTGGCGTTATTTGAAAAGCATACGCAATCGTATAATCACGTCAAATGTAACCTTGCACTAAGCTACCGGTAATAGATTACGTTTTGGCGCGAAATCACTTGCACAGATAAAATAATACAAGTTATGTATATAAGTACAGATAAAATAGTGAACTGGCTGAGCACTGTTCCGATCGTTATCGGATGTAATCCGCCGTGTCCATTGATAAAGAGTGAATCGTAAAAATCGCGCCTGATTAAACGTTATCGGGCTTCACCGGTACGGAGACCACTAGTGTTGGCTCGTTGTTGACGACGGGCGCCGGTTTTCTGTGTGACGGTTTTACCACGTATCGCAATTATTATTATTATTATTACATTAAAGGAGTATTCTGAGTCCGTTGTGGAATTATGCAGTGCGGAAAACACTGAGGTTTGTCTTTATATTATATTTTTGTATGGTATGCATCTTTATATAACACTTTTGTGAAGTAATGTGCTCTTGTTGTGTGATTGTTAAATTTTAAGGCTGTGTATCTAATGCCGGTATATTTCGTGTTATTTATTTATGCAGTGTCATCTAGTAGGTATAAACTCAGTAGTATTAACTGCATATAACAAAGAACGTTGATGTTACGTACACTTCTAATATATTTAATTTTTCATCAAAAATATTTGTACCTTTCCACATAATTATTATATACGAATCTTTTGCCTACTTATTTAAGATTTTAATCAAGAATAAAATATTATTGTATAATACACAAATAAATGCACACAATTTGATATGATCAACTTTCACACCTTTTTTGACGCTTGGGAGAATGCACATGATGCCCTAGGTATCTTCTGTGATTTATCCAAAGCATTTGACTGTGTAGAACATAAAACTCTGTTATTAAAGTT
>DWFO01004023.1:0-11716 GCA_018246595.1 Mimoniades nurscia nurscia
AAGCTACTTTGGGGAATTATGCGCTTAATTTAATAACTCAACAAACTTTAGGTTTAGCAAAGAGTATACGATATGGTAAGAAACTTTATTTCCAGTTTGTTGTTATAACATTTAATGATTGTTTTCGTACCAGTTCGTGTTCTATTTTAGTATTAAATCAGCATTGTCTAATTACTCCTAGTAGATTTTATTCAATTTGGTTTACACATTTGGAAACACACATCACACATGAATATTGTCACAAATCTAGCACCCAATATCTAAACGTTATGAGACAGACAATATTATTTATTCAATGTAAATTCAATCCATATGATATTGCTTTTACAAAAATGTATTCTTTAAAGGATGAATGCAATTCAGATCGACTTGAATACAGTTACTCCTTTAATAACCCTTAGCATAACTCTTCTCAATGAAATAAAGACGAGGGCCCTCTAGTAAGTTATGATTGATAGTGAGTTGTGGTTACGAAGACAAGTAGAAATAATTAGAAGATAAGTAGAAGAAAATAAGTATAAATAACATTTAGTTCATATATTTCCACGTTTTGTAGTGGGTGTTCGTTTTCAATTATAATAATTGTTATGAATAATTAAGTAATAATGTACTATATTGTAACAGTCTTGTAATTTCTTTAATTAGAAATAATGTGTTTTAGGTCTACAACAAAAAAATCACTTTATATGAATCAAATTTTGCGTAAAAATGTCTAAAAATTTATCAGAATATGTATATTTTATAATATAACATGTAGCGCGAGGCGAGCGAATATATTTTTTATATCCACAAATTTTAAATTTTAAATATGACATTGGTATAAACATCTCGACACTCTATAACGCACTAACTGATGGATTCCTTCAAAATTCAAAAATGAAAAATAAGGAATAAGGAACGCAAGTTCTTTATGAAACGAATAATTAAACATCTTGGGACTTCTGTACAGATAACTATCTACGCAGCCATGCACAGGAATAGAATATAACAGGGATTGCAGTCAATGTTGACTTAAACTAACTGCAGTTCTATCCATTAAATAATTGGTTTCTCTACATAGTCGTTAGCTATTCATTCAGTAGCAATTCCATCGTTAATTATTCAATACCTATACATATAGTGTAATATAAGGAATTTTCCCATGACTTAAAATAATATTATTGTTAAGAATCCTTATTTGAACAAAACAACGAAGAACTTCTTTTCATAAAAAAAATTCAATAAAGGAATCCTGCCATTTTTTGTAAAACAAAGAAACGCTCACTGCCGTACAGTTCTGTTAAGTTACCGACCGTTTCTAGTCCTGAAATCACGATTACTTACTACGTACCTTTGTGCTTGGCCATTAAGCATAGTGACCACTTGGGCCACTATGCCTTTAACCGGTGCCTCCTTCTCCAATAACACGCTGGTTCTCTCCATCTTCATCACAACAAACTTTTATTTCACCGTTATAAGTAATGGCACATTCCTTTGATACGATGTCGATTTTCTGCGTCACTCAACACACACTACACAATCTTTTAATTTTATTGTTCACTGCTTGTTTTTAATGTTGTATTTTACACACGTTTAACACTTCCAATAAATAGTTTTGATAGCGTTACTTCTTATGTCCAGGTCATTAAATCTATGTTCAAAATCATAAAATTATAAACGAGACAGACGTGAAGTATAATAATATCGTCTATTTGTATGTTATGCGCTTATCGTGGAAAGTCTTATCATTGTGTCATGAGATCTTAATCAATTGTTGACGAAATTATACAAATTGTTTATGAAGTCTTTATAAAATCACGTAACGTTTATAAATAAAAAATTATGTACATATTTCCGGTCTGGGAGATAACAATTGAGCCAATCCTTCGCAGTGTATTTAAAAGTTTTGCATCGTAACTTGCTGTTTCTTTTAATTTTATCAAATCATTACGTCACTTTCGTTTTAGCATTCTGTTGTTGATTGGAATAGGTCAGTGTTTCGTAAATTTGATGAAATCTATTCTCACGGCACAGGCCATGTTTTGACATTTTAAAGTAAGACTGTCTCTACTATTTTGTTTGGTTGATACTTGTGCCTAATGAAGAGACGATAAGTTAATTGACGTTTAGAAATACGGTTACATTTATACAATATCTCAAGATGACAACGTTATTGAAAACGAAGATTTTTTATACATAACAATAATCTAAATGCCCCAGAATTTTATAATACATGCATGCAACAGTTATTATATAAGTATTCATTGTGCATATATTAAAATCCGAGATATTTCATAAGGAAATACTTGAATAGCGAGCACAAGTCGTTAAGACTTGAGAAACTGCGGTCAAAAGTGACAAAGGTTGATTTGGTAAGTTTGAGGAAACTGAAATCCATAAATTACAAAAAGCGACAGATTTAAAGCTATTGTGCTTTACTCACAATACTGCGTTCATTAGTGATGTTACAATGAAGAGAGATAAGTGAAATGATGATAAGTGAAGGGAAATAATTATGCATTTGCAATACGTTCAATGTGACACAACTATATTTTCGTATATTAGAAAATTTTCAATGAAACACTCATAAATTGCTCTCTTAATCGGGAAGTGAATGGGCCACACTTGAAACACAAAGACCCAAATGGAGATGGTGACGAAGAGAATAATGATTGAAAGCTGTTCACTAAAGAAAGCACATCTAGCAGCCTAATTACTTACAGACGAATTTCTAATATAACTGCAACTGTACGAAAAGATACATTTTAAACTAGTTTCTACAATATTACGGCACGAAGTGTTCGTTTCACTTCACTCACGTCGATTCACTGTTAGGAACATCTTTATTATCACTGTTGCTCATTTATATTTCATGAGCTCCTGTTAGCGAATCCGCATTGAGGAAGTCGCTACGATCGGTATCTGATAAAGTTATTCAATGTTGCCATGGTAACTATATTTAGACAACAACAGGGGTTGCTTAGCACGTTAACCCTCCTGCCGCATATTGAACATGATATTTTTTTATACCGTTTCACTATTAAAAATTTGCAAAAGCCGTGTCACTGTTAGAAATAACTTTTCGCAATTCCTATAATATTAATTAAATTAACATCACGCCTGTCATCCCTAAAGAGGTAGGCAGAGGAATGTAGAATTCTCCCACGTTTCACCAGTTAGTAATATAATTTTAGTAAAATTTACCATAATATTAGTAGATTTTGTAATATTAGTAATTTTGTAATACAATATTACATAGTTTTATATAATAGGACGACGCGTAAGACACTAGGTATGTAGCCAACAGGATACCGCAAAACAACTTGCGGTCGCCTACGTAAACATTAGCCCGTACACATCGATAGTTAGTATTTAGCTCAATTGGAACAAGACCGTCATGTGTTTGCTGTCCGAGGGTAATTACATCCAACGTTTCAGAAAACCTCGACACAATTATTATTATGAAAAGGGTTCCGTTGAGCATTCATGATCGCACAAAGATCACGTACATTTATCACTATGAAAGTCGTTTGAACATAATAATTTCAAAATAGAAACGTTGGCATTGAAAGATACTCTTTTGTTATAACACGATATCTCCTGCGCCGGGGCTACCGGCAGATGTTCGAAAAAAACTTTTGTCCTTCAAAAATAAAAATTGGACAGAAATAACGTTTGTCGATGTGATGTTACCGTGCATTTAGTTACATCCTGGGACTCGTATGTCTGCGTTAAAATAGTGGATACATATGGGATGCGTTATCTATTTCATGTCATGCGCGAACGCGTACGTGGGTAGATAAAAACTTAAAAATTTTGTTTTAAACTTATGTGTCAACGAACTTTTAGCACTAGGAATCTCAGTTAATCTTATTTACTTATTACTAGGGCTTCCGACTTAAGCCCAGCTTATCATAGCTGCCCGTTCTAGGGAAAAAAATCCTTGGCCTGTGATTATATCCGTATGTTCGGCACGTAAATATATTACCTTTAGTACTAATTATAACACTTTCATTACGTAGTGGATTATGTATTCTGGCTCATTTGTAAATGTATAAGCACTTCCTAATTTCGATACACGATACAACGACAACAAACGATATTACAAAGTTCAATATAAAGAGGCGCTGTATAATGTTTCAGATGAAACGAGAGTTGTAATTTGGATGTACAATGACCCGGTCGTGATCGATATATTGAGATTAAAACTCGATCGCTCGGTGTTGACGCGCGGAGCACGTGCCGATGTCGCGACTGTGACGTGCCGGTTACGTACGACCGCGCGCGCGACGAGGTGCCGACTAACATCCGAGCGGGCGCGCGGCACGCGGGCGCAGGCGGCCGGCGAGATGAACCAAAGCCCCGGCCAGCTGCGATGCCGCTTTATCTGATTACCTCATGGAGCAAGGACCTTAGAGCCGTAAAATCCACCTTGAAAATCAACGTTCGCATCGCACATTTTGGCTTACGAAACTACTCTCTAAGTTTATGAAGATAGTACCTAACCATAGTTTTTGTTATTTGTGCATTACGTTTTAATATATGTAGATAAATCTATATGTACCTATATGTTTTTAATGGTGAAATCCTAAACGTATATATATGTATACAAAAAACGGTTTCTATATGACCGTTTGTTCAACTTTTATTATATGAACAAACTTTTATGTAAAAGTTTTAATTAAGTTTCACTTTTTCAGTAATCTTTGTTACGGGGCTATGCGAACACGAATTTGCATTTATGATTTGTTTTGAAATGTATGAATGTAAGACGCGAATTCTCAAAGCGATGCACACGCGCATATCAATGCTCGCAGATCTGCCTCAAGACGACGGAGAATATTCCCATTGTTGTATAACGTCTATTGTGGTGCGCAACGATACATGGAGGTCAGATGAACACAGACAATTCATCTGATTAGAACACAAACGGTATCTACTAGAGCTTTGTTTTCATTTTTATTATCACACCGCACGCCATTTCGATAATTACGAAGGAATGACGTTGTGTATAAGAGTATCGAATTTAACGCGTAATTCTTGCAAACCGATGTTTAATAGACGTATTTGTATTTAGTTATATAGGTTTTTATAAAGAATGGCAAAACGAGAATATTGCTCATCAAATTTTTATTAACATAGAATACCTAATCTAATCCATAGTGGGACGTACATGAATGTAACTAGTGAATCGTGGGAATGTACTACTCTCCTCTACCTACCTCCTCGGGATTACGGGCGTGACGTTATCTTTTGAAATTATTATTAAAATTTTAGTTTTAAATCTTTTAAAAATGGAACTATTAAAAATGTGTATTAGAAATCTTTCAAATCAGTGTATGTCAAGGTTCAAAACGTTTACGGATACGATACTACCTAGCAATCAACGGAACTTTTAAATGTTGCAATGGACCTTAAGTTAAATAGGAGAATTTAAGATAATTAGGGTGTCTGGGCAAAAAAAACTCAGGTAAGAACATTATGAGAGCCGTAATGGCCGACCGAAGTGAAGTAGTCAACTCGTTCTAAAGTAACGGAGCGCGCATAATTGATTCGGCGATTGTCATGCAAGGTAAAAGGCGAAGACTGTTAAATTGTTCGCGTCAACTAAATTGCAATGTTTTATACGTTTTGTAACAGAACAGATTAGAAATATTGAATAATACAATAATCTTCATTGCTTTAATGACATAACAAAATGGAGAATCGTTCATACATAGGCCCATTTTAATTTTCTCTTACGTTTCCTGCCAAGACCATGTCCAAGTAGATTTATGAAGCAAGATCAAATTGCATAGTAAGAATTGTAGATTCCATTTTTATTTGTAAGGAAAACACTTTAAAAAAAATAAACACTATATATAACGCTAAAATGTGGTAGTGTCCTAATTTTCATTTATTTTATTGTACAATAAACAATAATTGTATTGTATTGTCATGCAATATTTGGAAAAGTATTGCAAAAAGTCGGAATACTGCCTATAAAAAAACCTTCACATTTTGATTCTTATATATCGATTTAAGGAGCGTGGTTGTAAGAGAAAAATTTAAATTCTTATACGAGTATATATTAGTGATTCGCGAATATTCGCAAGTTTTTGCATATTCGCATTCGCAAAATTCCTGCGAATGTTTTGTGAATCAGAAAAAAGGTTAATAAAATCAAAATCTTTTTAAAAAATATTTTCTTTTGAGAAAATCAAAAGCATTTCTTACGTTTTTTTTAATACAAGAAAAAAATAACAACGTCGTAATCATAATAATATGATCAGTTATCACTTTATCATTTGGTATTATTTATTTATATACGTTACTTTGGGCGATCAACCCTAACAATAAAATCTTCATTAGAAATTATAAGAAAAAAAAAATATACTGCAATGTAAAGAAACAAAAATAAATTCTTCTATGAAATTTTCTACAAAACGGAATATTTGCATTCGCATTCGCTTCAAATGTTCAAATTTCAAATGTTCAAAAAATTACATCACACATGTAGGTATGTAGCAACAGTTGTGGATCTGATCGTAAATGCACAATAACACATCTCCGATCGAATTGTGTTTTCCATCAAATATGATATATCAAAGAGTTAAAATTGATTTATGTAGGTATATCATTCCTATACCTATATTCATTCACATATTAATATGCATAATCATCACTAAAGAAAACACTGTACCCAATTTCAGAACATCAGTCGCACGAAGTACAAGATTTCCTACGGTTAAAGGTCAAAGAAATGCATACAGTTAAAAATTATATAGGTATATGAAATAAATATTATATATACTGGAATTGTAAAAGGGTTGGGAGAAAAAATGAAATTAAACTAAATGGATTATTTATGTACATTCATACCGTCAATGTCATAACAGCATGTGGTCAGACATTAGCACAGAATAGACATTCCTTGACATACGAATCACAATGTATAAGTTTAAAACTGAATGATTGACAAATGTGGACCAATGGTGGTGGACCATTAGTTCCTTGTAATATTGGTCTGAAATGCACGATTCGGCTGAAACGGATGGCAAGTGTGAATGCTCGTGTTTGTTTTAATAACGATTGATTGTTTGCTTTCGTATCGCGGCCGCGCACATTCCCTTTGTGCGGCGCTCGCCACGATATCTCTTGTTTGATATGCGTCGGTAAACATTGCACCCAACACCTCTTATAGATTAACTGTTGTTCATACATATATCCAAAATTCCTCATGATATCTCGTGTTATTATTGGAACACAAACGCTGTAGAGATGACCCAAATGTAAGATATGTTGTACTTTAAAGATTATTATTAGCAGGCAGAGAGCACGGAGTACTAAATATCTTTACAGACCTCACATGCTTCTTTTACATTCACCACTCTCTTCATGCATAGTTTAAAGATCGTTTATTGCGTGATATGTAATATCACGCCTTTAATCCCCTAAGAGGTAGGCAGAGAAGTGTAGAACACTCCCACGTCTCATCAGTTACGTTTACGTCCCGCGACGGAATAGGTGGTGAGCCTATTGCTATTGTATAATATACAATAATTAATACAATTTGTATTAATTATTGTCGATTTGCTATTGTATTAATTAATTATTACCGATTATACTGTCTTGTTTGAATAAATCAAAATAATATAAATTTCTGCAAGTGCTTTCTCCTTAAGGACAGACCGAAAAGGAATTAATTACCGCGACTCAACCGTGACGTACGGCACCAGAGTTATCAATAACGTTATCAATGTCGATAGTCTCATAGTTATATTTTTAGTCTCCTACACACCCTAAAATGACACAGCGATCACAATCGGTGTTATATTGGTCGAAATTCAGTGTTAAATAGCTTAGTTGTATAAATCGAGTACCATGGTACCATACCATTCCCGGGTCGACTAATGGATTTATCCAATTTAAATTTTTTAGTTTAAATTACTACATAGTAGTAATAAGACCATAATAATAACACCACAATGAAAATAAATAAATCGTATTTAGCAAGTCTTCATATACTTACATAAGTTTACAGTACGCGTGTGTTACGGTACTATCACTCTTTTTAGTCGATATCCGGATTTGATAAAAGATTAAACCTCATACATAATTATGCAAAATGGTAAAAAATTTCATAAACAATTGACATTTTTTTGAAAAACAATAAAGTAAAAAATAATAAACCAGTTGCTACACAACTTCTACAATCACCACTAGTTTCAAATAATATTGGGAAACAAACCGTGTTTCTTTGTTAGGCGGTATCACGTACCCACATATTTTTTAGAACACTAGACTTATAGCTATTTGACTCACCCGATGTTGCCGAGGCTGCTGTTGCTGGCCGCCAGCGAGTCGCCGGGGCCCTGCGCCATGGCCGCCAGCTGCCGGTCCAGGAAGTTGTTCTTCTCGAGCAGCTGGCTCCACTGGCGCACGGCCTGCTTGGACGACGCCAGCTCCTGGCGGAGCTGCCTCTCGTCCAGCGAGTTGAGGCCACTCCGAAGCGAGCTATCCAATCTATGACAAATTACACCATATTGTCTAAGGCTCAATGAAAATGAATACAGATACGATATTAATAAATCGGTAGAAGTGGAAGAAATGTAATATAGAGGAACTTGTGTTAATTTGCACGAGACATTAATTTTACATGAGACTAATTCTGTACGAGACATTAATTCTGATAAAATGAAGGCAAACTTAGAAACTTCACATAACGCGTAATTTGAAAAAATAACTCCTAATATTTTCAGAAATAGTCGTATTTTAAATGCAAATTACTTAATGTACAGTAGATACCCAATACGTAAGTTTACAGCAATATAATCTACGAAATTATTTACATATTTGCAAATTTTTCCAATTTTAAGCAATGAAAAAACAACATTTATGGAAGTAAACATTTTAGTTTATAACATATTATAAGGGATACAATATTATAATACACTTTGACTATAGTCTGTTTTCATTCACTTAATTTTTCTTTTTACAGCGTCAAAGTCGATTTACATACCTACTGCGTTTTTTATACGCATGCGGTTTCGGAATACCTTCATCTGTGTCAAGGTATGATAATCTTATAAAAGTTACTTTAAATACATACACTGTGTTAAGTATGTTATTGCCTTCACGTCTAAGCAATACTGCTTGTAGTTGACAAAGGTTGTCGATTACTATATGAAATATTCTTATACTAAAGAAGACATTTTTTTAATTTATCAACTTTTAAAAAAATCTAGAAAACTCTCGAAAACTGTACAAACACGTTACAACAGCTGTTTTATGACTTGCACAAATGTGTTATTCGTGGACCATAACATCTGCATGTTGCAGTTTATTGGGCGTAGAGAACATATGGAGTAGTAATAATTGTTTATGCATAAATTAGACTGGTACAACGTTACGCGATTGTGAAATGACAGCTGTTTGTTTGACCAAAAACAATAAAAGTGTAAGTTTAGTTTTTATTTTGTAAACACACTAGCATACGAGGTAGGTAGGTATGTAAAAAATTCGAGGCGGCAGTTGCGAATGTTTTCCACCGACATTTAACAGGGCAATACGTGTTCAATGTCGGTTCAGTGTCGGGTGTGGTAGTGTGCGTGCGTGCGGGTGGGGCGCGTACCTGTCGATGTAGTCGTCGACGCTCTGCAGGCTGGAGACGGAGCGCGCCAGCTCGTGGTCGGCCATGAGGTCGTCGGACGCCAGCGACGACAGCGTGTCCAGCGACGGCGTGCGCTCGGCGCGCGCGCTCGCTGCGCAACCGGCACCACACACATGGACGCGTATACGGGGCACGCACGGGCGAGACCCCTCCAGCGGTCGACATAGCCAGGCGGATGATGATAATATACTTAGTTTATCAGCCGTCTGGTTAACATAACACTAGTTTCCTTCATGCTTACTTTAGGATGAGACGGCTGTGTATGGAGATGTGCTAAGATGTTTATTATTATTATTATTTATTTATCCTATTTGGGGTTAGACGCAGCTATCCTAGGTTTACAGAGAACAAGCTTTTCAGGGCTTAATCGAGTCAAGCTATGGTGGACTTTGAGTTATTACGAAATTTGTGAACTTCCAAATGTTATGAAACTATTTTACTTAATGCGAACCAGGAATATAATTTTAAATGTTTTACTTAAGATTCAATTTTATAAATACACTTCAAAAAGTCCTGTATTGTAAGCTCTACTTTACTAAACAGGCCATTGTAATGGTAGCTTTTCCGAAGTTAAACTGAGGATCAAAGAATCAGCTATCTCCGAAAACAATTTTAGTAAACGAAGATATATTAGTTAAAGTCTTTTCCCTACTTTAAAATTCAGATATATCATACATGTCATGTATAAAGTAACTAGAAATGCGCTACAGAATACAGTAGCGCCATCTATTAACGAACATTGGAAGCTATAAAAAGTATTGCTATATTTTAAAGTATTGTACAAAGCTATCTGTTTACTCCCTATTATATATTGTATCTAGTTACTGTTACAAGATACTATATATGATAAGAAAGTGTTACGTTATTATAGATGTGTGTTTATATTGTTCGCATTTACCCAACCTAAATGATTCATTGGCATGAATAAAACATTTAGGGGCAATGTCTCCGTATTTATCAGGTTGAATGTCTGCATGTTATTTTATTATTATTATTAATATTTCATAATTTCAACCACAATAATATCAACATAAGACATTCTGGACTATTAGATTGATTTCATTTAGAGATTTATACACATTGAACGTTACTACTATAGCACTTTGACAACTGTCTGCCGAAAACAATTATTTTTACTAGCATTGTTGTCTTCAAAGGTACGTGTTTGTGGAAAAGTGTATTATAATTATCTCGGTCTCTTATAACATGGTATTGTTATATTTGGTAAAACTACTTACATTTTCTACTTCTTTGTGCGAGTGGACTGGACGTGATGAGATCTCTAGAGCGTCTCAGATGCTTGCCGCTATCCGAGTCGGCCCTTTTCAGCGATGGGCTCCCGTGGGTGTTCTCTATATCAATGTAAACAATATTATTAAAGTACCATTTAAGCGAAACTAACTCAGATAATTTCTAATAAAATCAAATTCTGTTTTAAAATGACAGAATTCTGTTCGAAACAGCGAACAGTTCCGCTTCGTGGTACTAAACGTATAGTAATTCTATTATTCAATCAACACCGCCTAATGACTGCCTGAGGAATTGTACTGAATTTGTGACGTCTTGTTATTCGTCATTGATAGGTAACGTAGGTCGGAAAATAATATTAAAACTGCATGTAATCGCCACGAATGGTTCACTTTTATTGATCTATTTATTAAATAATAAATATGTAGATATGTAGTAGATTTAGTATATAATTAAATTGAATGGACAACCATTCGTTACTTTTAAAATCATAAAGTGGCTTTTACTAAACAGCATAAGTGCATAATTCTTATATAATTAGTCTTAAATAAGTAGTAATGCCTCGTTGCTCGAGTGGCTGCAAACGCGACTGAACTAGAGGTCCTAGATTTGAATCTCGGGTCGGATAATATCGGATTTTTCTAAATTAGAATTTCTAGTTGTGGCTTCGAAACTCATCACCTATTCCATAATGGGACGTAGATGTAACTGGCGAAACGTATGAGTGTACTACAGACTACACTACTCTGCCTGTCTCTTCGGGGATTAGAGGTACAACGCTAGGTTATAATGGATGAAACTCACTCCTGAAGAGCAAGGCTGGTTGATCCGCGATTT
>DWFO01004024.1:0-11712 GCA_018246595.1 Mimoniades nurscia nurscia
ACGGTAGTGTCGATAAGAAAAGCCGTAACGCCTTTTGCGTACAGCGAAAAGATTTTACAATGAATACTGAATGTAATCTCAAGGTTTACAGAAGAGTAATAAAAAGAACCAGATTTCGTGATGCACCTACGTCGATAAACGACACTTAAAACTCCCTTTCCAACTGAATATTATTTCAATTCCATCACCTAAAAAGACATAATTCTAATATCTCCATAATCCTACCTATCAATTCTTGGAAACTAGCGACTACAAGACTTCGATACAAAATACATTCGCAATTATACATACCACCATCGTAGAGTACAAAAGCATTCTTCAACCTAACAAACCGCAAGGGTTCGAGCCTATAACAATTGGCACTATGATTTTGTTTCGTTTTGAACATGTCGCTGTTCAAAGATGAATAAATTCATATAAAAAGATAAAGCTATCTCCATATAGAACTGTAGTACTATTGTGCGTGACAAGTTACAGACATTTGTAATAAAAGTTTTTGTATGAAAATAGTTTCAAGCATTCGAAACCGATTGCTTTGTGTGGGAAGTAACTCAGGGCTGTGAGGATGCTACTGATTGTACAGAATAAAAAAATAATATATTATACTAATGTATGCCGGTCGGTTCAGTCGTAATTCTTGTGGAGTATCTTGTGAGCGGCCTTGATGAGAGGCGTTAGGGTTCTCAATTCCATGGCACAGTCGAGGAACGGGTGGGCGAGTAGCTCTTCGGCCGTCGCCCTCGCATCGGCATCTACTTGTAGACACTTGTCTAAGAAGTCTTGGAAGGCGGGCGACAGCGTTTCCCATCTTGGTATCTTCGGTCTGCCCACAGCGGCAATTAGATACAGCGCTCTCAAAGGAGTTTCCTTCATATATGGTGGTTGGCCCTCGATCATTTCTATCGCCATAATCCCAAGCGACCATACGTCAACCTTCTTTCCATACTGTTTCCTAGTGACTACTTCCGGTGCCATCCAGAAAGGTGTTCCCACCATTGTTTCCCTCTTCTCGTCCCCAACGATGTTAGCGCAAAATCCAAAGTCTGTAACCTTTACTGTTCCATCCATTTCCAGAAGAACGTTATCTGATTTGATATCTCTATGTATAGTTCCTTTGGAGTGAAGGAATGCTATTGCTTGCAAGGTTTCTCGGCAAACCGCGGCTATCTGCCCTTCCTTCATGACCACTTCTGTCACTACATCGGTCAGAGACCCACCATCGAGGAGCTCCATAACCACCCATAGATGATCCGCACTGAGGAACGCGTCGAGGAAATTTACGAGGTTTTTGTGATTAAAGCCCTTCAATACGTTGATTTCATTCAGTATTAGTTCTTTTTTGGATTGTTTGGTGAGATCGATATCTTTGATTGCTACTCTTGAGTTATCTTTGCTGTCTATCGCGATGAATACTACACCTGAAAAGGATAAAATAATACTTATTAAACGATTTCAGCTGACATTGAAAGTTTCTTCTAGTTATTTTCTAAGAATCTTCTTGTTTTTTTCCATACAATCCTTTCATACCTCATTTTACTGATGGAGGGTTAAAAAAAAATCGAATAGCCATAGCGAATATCGCTAGATCGCTTTAGTGGTTTTGTTGTAAAAACGTAACACATAGATTATAATTTTTTTTTGACCCTTTTATCATTCCACTGTTGGACCACGGGTCTCCTCGGGTTAGGGCCATCAAGGTCTGCCACACTGGTCAAGTGGCGGTTGGCAGACTATTAATATATATTTCAAAATAATTAACTCTTAACGTCAGAAGACTTGGTATTCCTATTTCTACGACATACTGCCTTCAGAGTTTAAAACAGAAAAATCCATTTCTACCATGAAGTTAAAACTAATCTAAAACTAGGCAATCATTAAAGAATTTAGCTATTTTTAAGCGTTTATATAAATGTGGAGTATTTGTTATCAGCGAAAATTTCCGACAAGTCTTTAAATAGTTTTACCGAACAATTACTCGAACTTTACGTTGTATCGAGAAAATTTACCATCGACGAAGCACGAGTAACTTACGGTTTGGTCTAAAGTCTGAGAAACAACTTGACGGTCTCACAATGCCACTTGATTGCACGATGACGTAGATAATTTTTCAGAACTTCCTATTTAACCCATCTATTAAACGTCCCTCCTTTCTGATAACGTAATTATTACATGTTACATGATTATCTATCTATGCTTTACGTAGCGTAATCAAATTATTGTTTCAATATATTTATACCTATATTTATTTAGTCTACATTTCATCATTATTTCAAATGATTTGATCAAAATTGTTCTCCTTTCCCTCTGCACATATATGTATATGAATCGATTTATGATCTAGGGAAGCTAAAGTCACATTTCGTTTATCTGATCATAATTTACAAATTTAAAGCAAAATATTAATGTCTTAACGAAGCATCTGCTTTTGTCAACGCATTTATCGATGAAACGTAAGAACCTATTTTAACTAGTTGCTACTATGTTTAGGAGTTTAATGATCAGTATCGCCAATAGAGGAGTAACAAGACAACATTCTGCGATGTGACATGTGATGAGGCCAACTGGCGTCACAACAAACAAGTATGTTTCCGTAGGACGTAGCTACGGATTATAACTTCTAGCAACAATCGAAACACTACAATCATTACAGTAACAATAAACCGATCGATATTGAAGTTAGGCTGATTAATATTTTAAATTAAGATGAATACTATATTTAATCAAGTAAAATGTGTCATGGTTTAGAATATTAATGTTTACTACAATGTTTCATTTAGATATAAATTACAAATGTGAATTTGTGTCTATACGTCTTTAATGTTTACATGTCAAAAGTGCTGAGACTTTGGTGCTACGGCCAATGAAAATATTTTTATTTGAACTCAATTCCTTAGAAACAAATAAGAAATGGAAGATTCCATGGGCATTATTAACGATTCTCAACGAATCGTATACGAAGTTGTAAATAGCTTTCAATACACATGAAATGTTTTAAGCATAGACTAATCCGTAATTTAATTAAATCTTTTCTGATGGTGTATATACCGTCGAAGTGTTAAAAGATTATGATATTAATACATATGTAAATTTACAAACTAGGAATCGTATGTCCATGGTTTACATTTTAGAAGAAATTTTCGTAATACCCACATTCTATTTTCACAACATATTTTCCTTTAATAATTTAAGTAAACATTTTAATTTATGTAACAATATAATAATTTAAGTAACAACAGTTTTCGATATCGATGTACAAGGTAAATAATATAAGTACACCGAAATTATTAAGGATGCTGGCAGCACTGGTTTTTATTTTCACTTTTTACGTAGACAAACTTAACCTTCGATATATTAGGTACACATTCACGTCTAAGCATGGAGAATTGAATCGATTTTGCAATCGAAAGAATCGAAAGAATTATCCTGTTTTTAAACTATGTTCATTTATACAATACATGCTGTGCTCGATGTGTAGGTATCTGTAATTAAATTATTACAAATACCAACACATTGAAACACCAAAATATATCATAGGATGTCATCGACCACCCGGACAAATAACGAACGCAAAACATACATAATACCGAATTATTATTACTAATTTGTATAAAAATTACATTATGGATTCCGAGTGACATCTTAGAATTGAAAGAAATAGGTTCCAAGATTTTGACTCACTAACATTATTATACATCTAACGTTATTAACGAACTTGATCGTTTAAATATCGACGAAGTTCGTTGTTTGAACTGTAAAAATTCAAAAAGAGAATCATTCAAAAATGATTGCGGTATACCTACATACGAGTATAATGCCAACTTTGTAAACAAAAATCAAGTCGAAACGAAAAGCTGACAAGTACAAAGATAATTTTATTTAATGTTTAATTAAATATATGTAAACGATAAATAAGATAATGCACTGTCCATTGGTTACAAATACCACGTAAATCCAGATTGCATAATTCCTTCATCACTTGGCCACGCCATTATCTGTTTATATACATATGTGTGTTAAATGTATGTGTTACATTTGATCAAATATACCCGATTAACGCACATTTGCCGATTAAATTGTAAAACAAACTTTCGTCCATCCATTCTACTAATCCCATTCCATTAATTTGACTTCAACACCCGTTATTTATCTAGCTCGCATCACTGTATAACCAGTTAATGGAAATTAATTACAAAATGCAGTTTACCTTATAAACATAAGAGCATGGAATTGTTACGATGATGCAGGCGTATTTTAAAGAATACACTAAAAACATACGCATTGTATGGTCTATAGCTCTATACCCTACCTAGCTATTATTATACACGAACTTAATGGCAATAATACTCAAGACACTCTAACGTCACGCAAATTATAACAAATTATATAAATTAAAAGAGGAGATAGAGATAACTTATAGGCGATATTGAGAAAGTAAGATAAACATAACATCACGCATGTCATCCCCGAAGAGGTAGGCAGAGGAATGTAATGTAAAACAATCCCACGTTTCACCATTTACGTTTACGTCCCACTATGGAATAGGTGGTGAGCCTCCGAGCCACTACTAGAAAACCTAAATTAGAAAATTTAGTAGTGCCCGACCCGGAAATTGAACGCAGGACCTTCTGATCGGCAGTCGCACTTGCAACCAACACGACCCACGAGGCAGTCAAGTCAAGTCAGAGAAAGTAAGATATACACATTTAATATATATCATATTTAACATTGGGGGCTTGTTAAATAAACAAACAACAATACACTATACTTCTGTTATCATCATTATGATAGCCCTGCTCTGGCCCATAATTCCCATGGTGGCCATGCAGTTTGGGGATTGCAGAGCACAGCCTCTCCTAAGCTGCTGCCCATAGGCGATCAGGGCATTAGCTGTGCCTAGACAAGCCGCATTATACCACGAGCTGCCAGTGCCGGGTTTAGTCGCCTCTTATGACACCCTGTATCCGGGGAGGGTTTGGGGAATATATTTTTACTCCACCCTATCACGGAACATACCTAGGTAATATAGGTACTTCTGTATTTAAATTAAATTTGATGTTATCATTCCACAATTGTTTGATTGTGGGAATATTGAGACAATTACACAGCACATTAAAGCTTTGGTTAAATGGGGTTTATATGAAATTAAGTTGTTTCAAATGCTATTTTCAAAGAGATCCCACTATGTTTCTGTATCAGATATGCTCGAAATATCTAGGTATTACTGTTTGCCTATGTAACGGCACACACAGCTGCACATGCACTATCGTTTTAGTGCAGATGTATATGAGGTGATGGCAATTCAGTTGTCTGCTGCTCAAAGCTGATGAGACATAGCTAGGATGTGCTTAAAAAAAGTAATTCAATCTTTTGTATCTAACAAAACATCTCAATTAAATAGGAATGTATCAGTGATATTAGCAAAATGATACAACAATTCATAGACAATTACAGGACAGTTAAATTTCTTAAACAAAATGACACCATAGTTTAATACTGTTGAGTTCAAGTAATGCTTATAACACATCATTAGTGTCAACAATGTAACCACACAAATATTAAGATATCTGTGAGAATATACGACAAACAGTACAATATAACATTAAAAATGTGTACATTTAATAATTCTATGTGAAATTTTGATATTTCATCAACCATTGTTATTAACAATGGGCGATCTGAGCGCTTAATTAGTGACTTTGATTTAAACAAATTAATAAACGAAGTAAAGTAGATGTGTTGGGCCTGCAAGGATAGAGAGCACATTGTGCTCTTTGTCTATCCTTCAAGGGATCAGGCATGATAGTACAATAATTATAGTAACACAAATCGAAAAAGGTTAAAAATGATCTCTTGCTTAAAACCAGTGCTGCCATATTATGTGTTAGCACATTGCATGACAAACAGCTTCTGACTCTGTCAAGGGTTTTTTTTTAATTATTGTAAAACAAATTATAAGTTCATTTGTTTCAGATAGGTGGATACTTTAAAATTATACCCAAACTGTAGCTGAATGTGTTGATTCAATTGTTCTTTGATTGCAATTACTTGATTCAATGACCTGCTAATTTGCTAATACTATTAACATTGTTCATGACCCACTGAGATAATTTAATAAAGCTTATGATTTTTATATACATGGGACTGCCTCATTGGTCTAGTCCAGTGTTTCCCAAACATTGTTCTGCCATGGCCAGTTAATATTCACACCACCCCTTCGCGACCCACTTCATACTTTTAAACATAAGCTGGTTCTATTAGGTAAATTAATACATATTTATTAACAGTAAAAATGGTTTTATTAGTACTACATACTTTGGTATCACCTATTTACTCATTAAATTTTAGTGCAAAGTAGGTATTATTTTTAAAACAAGGTAGGAATGTAACGACCTGGTGGATAGATAGAATGTTATGTTATATTTAATATTAGTACATTTCCAAGGTTAACCCTTTGAACTCTGTAGCTGTCACATGTTATTGCATGGCAAATGGTTGCCTCAATGTTCAAAGTACTAAGAATGCTTTATCATCAGTAGTTAAGTGGGATCCAGATTACTATAGATTACATTACAGATTTTATAAATAGTTTCAAGGAAACATCATGCATATCTAAATTTATTTCATACTAATAACGTGCCAAAATCAATAGTTATTATAAATATACATACATAGAGGCATGACTATGCAAAATAGTGAGTATCACCCCTAGTAGATATTATTGGTATTTATATTAACATCAGACTGGGTCTCTAACAGGACATGCAGAGATCACGAAGTAGGAAATATCTCAATCCTTACAAACCTCATGTAATTCTTTAAGTACTTGTGCATACATATCTTCACACATGCACAGACTGAGCCAATTTGGCTCATTTAAAATGCAAATGAAATAGAAGTAAAGATCCTGTGCTAAATACAATAAAAAATCTTTGTGGAAAAAGTATTTCAAAAACCGAGTGTATATCAAAAAAGTGTTTTCCATGAAGTTTTTATGTTTCTTTTGCATTTTAAATGAGTCAAATAATAGTCACTCCGCAAATCTAGTATTAAGTACTTTATTACATTTAATTTAATATTGGAAAAAAAATACGTTTACAACAATGTTGCAACAAATGAATGATATATTGCTTGACAATGTATGTTTAAAGTATATGTGATGATGAGTTGTTTATGGTATGTTGTTAAAGCATTTTTTAAACTATACTTTTATGCAGTTTATTATGATATTGTGGTAGATAAAACAATCATAAATGCTTTAAATATGGGAGGAAGTTGTGCGGTATTGTAACATTGCAAACTTTTATTCTTGAATGTATAGTAACTATTTGTATACATGAACATCTAATCAACACATTAAAAATGTTTGATAAATGTTTTATAGAATTGTACAGGAACATTTTAGGATTCTGTATGTTGTTTTAAACTGTTTTTGTTTATATTATACCAGGTCAATTTTCCTGAAAAATATTTCAGAAAGCTAATCACACTTTTTCAACATGTATAGAATAAAGTTATTACCTGAAGCTCCAGCACCAAGATGTTTGATTCTTTGAAATCTTATATAGGGGTCATCCTTATTACAGATCCTTCTCAGCTCCTCATATATTTCATCATCTGTTAGCGTAGAATACATTAACTCTTTCTTCCTCAATATGGGGCTCTCTTCAGGTTCATTACCTATCAATGTGAGGTCTTCAACAACAGCAGTCAAGTCTACCATTTGATCTTTTTTCTTAATGTTATTTTTACATGATTGTATGGGCATTGTTTGCCGCTGTGAGTACTTGTCAACTGGTGCTACCTCTTCTTCACTGCTCTGACCAATGGAAATATCGGAGTCTTGGCTCTGATGTGCATTTTTCTTTGCCAAGAACTTCTTCATTTCCAGTCCTTCTTTCGTGATCGCTTCCTCGGTCACGATGGGCTTGCATGGTTCTCGTTCAGCTTGTTCTTTTTTCAAAACGTGGAAGTTATGGAACGTCACAGCTTGAATAGCCGCGTCTGGGTTCTCGCTTTGTTCAGCAGGTGATATCTGAGCGTTCAGTTGTCGGAGCCATGATGACGGCAGGCCCTCCAACAGGCCGGTTTCGGAGTTGAGACTTGCGTGAATGGGCTGTTTCACATTCGTCGGCATTCCGATCTCCGTCGCCCTCTCATCTCTAGTGTGCTGCTTTTTAGAGAACAACTTCCCAAACACACCACGACCCGAGCGTCCTGTCATTGTGACGAGCCTTTATCAGTCTTCCGATTGATAGTCCACAATCAAACACTAACACGATCACTCTTTGAGATCACAAAACTACATCTCTCGCGGCAGATTGTCAAGGAATTAAAACTAATTAAGTATTGCCTTGATAGGAGTGGCTAATCGCGGACGGACAACACTCAAGTCAGCAGCACCATCGGTCAGACTTTATCATCTGTCACTCGTCTGCCAGATAAAGAATAACTAAAATAGTTACGTTACACGCAGACGAAACAATTGTATAGATAACTGAATGGCATTAAAATTCACATTTATTTAACAAATATATCGTGTGGCAATTAAAAATTTTAAATAAAATCAAAAACGACATATAAATAAATTTCTGTTATGTATATAATTTAATGTTGCTTCTTATCCAAAACGATAAGAATGTAAATTCAAAAAACAATTACCAAACAAACGAAACGTATTAGTTGTGTGTGTTGGTAGTCTTGCCCTTGCTGATAAATAGGAATTTTGGATGATTCATACATTGGTCAATCTATCTAGAAACCTTTTTATGTAAAGATTACCTGCTTGGTCTATTTCCGATAAGACACCAGTCAAATATGTATGTGATAACAAATATTACCCTTCCAAACAGTAATATTTTCCCAATTAACAATAGGAATAATTAAACTCGTTCAGAATGCCAAAAAAATAACTTGCATAGAATGAAAGGAATCTATTCAAGTTTATGGTTGCGCAAATACAACTCGTAATATCTCGTCGTATCTCGTCAGCATCAATAAATATCAATTAACTTGAGCTATCGTTGCCATTGGCCAAATAGAAATACAATATTACATGTTACGGTATTACGTATTTGTTCCCTGCCTACCATGTTGTAAGGGACCTGGCGTGAAAATATTTATATATATGTACGTATTACGGTTTCCATATTTTTTTCAAAAGATTGATGTAAAACAATAGCATACTGAGGATTATGAGATGAATATTTTATCTTTCTCATTGGGAATGAACATTACTCGTTACTTAGAAATCGGATATGACCCTAGAACTGGTACATACTCGTACAGCATATCCATTCAGATTAAATTTTGCACCTACAAGCATAATTTTTGTTCGCGAATTGGTGGTCTGTACGAATTTATAGAAAGAAGAAGAATGGTTTTCTCAAAATTGTTCTTTTTTTGACTAAATTGAATTTTAAACTATATAGTTGACATTTTTTATACCTATGTACATGTTTCATCTTTCGGTATGGCTTAGTTTACGTAAGCTTATATCAATGGATCATGCGACGCAAGTTAAATTCGATAAATTGGATGGTTAACTAACGAAGAATAACCATAAATAAATGCTTATATTACTTATAGTAGTGAGTTATAACTAATGGACGTTATAGTTCCACCGCGACAGAACAATAAACAATCATTTCACTACTATAAAATAAAAAAAATAATCGGTTGTCAGATTTGTTTGAGCTTCAGTCTATTGGACGATAAATGATCTATGTAACTTTCACAGACGCGACGGTTACTGGTGTGTAAACTAGAGGAATTAAATGCAAATGTGGTATAACAGTAATCCA
The DNA here is from genome assembly GCA_018246595.1 of Mimoniades nurscia nurscia. Lineage (NCBI taxonomy): Eukaryota > Metazoa > Arthropoda > Insecta > Lepidoptera > Hesperiidae > Mimoniades > Mimoniades nurscia. The sequence goes on from DWFO01004024.1 coordinate 9,801, forward strand.
TATAATATGTACAATGAAATGAGTGAGTTTTAATCGGATTAACAAATAGTCGTACCGTTTGTTTGGAATATTTTATTTTCTTTTTAGGAAGCATGACGCGTTGTGCCCTGTTAGTGATGTGTAGTGCCGTTTTTGGTTTCATCTTATATTGTATGTTATATCGTATGTTTCATGTTATATCGTATGTCAATGGATTCACCTCCTATTACATGAGACGTATAACTGACAAAAAGTCGGAGTGCTAAGATTCCCTGCCTATCACTGCGGGGGAATACAGGCGTGATGTTATGTTATCAAACTTTAAGATTGGGTTAAGCAACTCAAATAGAATTGAATACGATGCTAAAGACTTAATTTTAAAATATGTCCCTTCGCATCAAACCATTCGCTTAGATTAGCTCGTGCCCTCGTCATGCCGCTGATGTCGCCCACTACATTCGATCGGTCTAGCTAGGCAGTCACGAAATTAGTCCATGAGTGAACCGACAATAGGCTTAGGAACAGTTATCTTCAAGCCTAGTATGCTATTCCGTTATATGCTATATGCTATTCCGTTTGCAAAGACATTTTATATTGACGTTTTAATCCTTTTCTTATTTACTACTTTATTTCAAACTTAAAAATACTTTCAAGTTCTATACACAGACGAGAATGAGAGGTGCAAATACATCGAAGTCAACCGTGGGGAGACAAAGAACAAAATAAATTTAGGATCGGCATAGGTAACGATAAATAGAACATTATGTAAAATACCAATCGTAATTGGTTATGTGTGACTGAGTAATTGTTTAAAAAAAGCGAGAAATATTTCCATTTTCTAAAACCCAAATGTGACGTACAGGAATGACTCAACAATCATACAATTTAGTCAATAGTGTCTAAAGATACCTTGTAAAAATGTATAATTGTGCAATAAAAAATATATTAAAACACAATGCGTAGTACGTCAGTCACATGTGATAAACAAGGGGCATGGTTTTATATTATGTGATAAAATGAATATAATTTCATGAGTAATCGGTACCGTACCGTATTGACCACACATTCATCTAAGTAACGTTACGCAAGCAGTTAAGCATGAAAAATTTGTATTGTTTTTGTCATTGTAATATGCAGCTGCGGTAATTGTACTGTTACCAGATCCAGTTCAGATTTAATAAAGATTATCGATATGTGCCAAAAATCAGTATTCAATTGTGCTATTAAAATTGAAAAGTACAAAATTACTTGCCTTGTTAAAGATTTTGTTATAGGTAACTAAAAACACCTCGTATTATCAACAACTTAAATGTTACTCTATGTAACTATACGTATTTTCTGATTTTGTCGGCTCCTATCCAATTTTACAGCGTTATACCTACATCCAAATGTTACGTGCGGTGTAATATATTAGGGTCTTAGGTATTATTACAAGTGACAGAGTAATAACGGTACAAGCAAAATAACGTTTTCTCTTATGATAAAAAAATGTTTTATATTTATCAGTTGCCTTCGGTTAGTGTAATAAAAATCGCAATATACCGTGTAAGTCTAAACATTTGACACCACTATCCAACTGTGAAATACGTTTCTTCTCATCAGTTACTGCACTCTTCTGATATTTAGATTTTGATTTAGGTGGAAAATTATGTTTTCAATAATATCTTTAATTCAGGTTAGGTTAGGTTATATATATACCTAAATCATGAACCTATCCAGGTATGCAATAACAAAGACGAGTTTTTTTTATCGTCGAAATTTGTAAATAATTTCATCGATAATTTCGGACAACATTAACATTAACGGAGTGCATAGAGCAAGTGTTGTATCGGAAAGCCAGGGCATCGAGGGCGCCAGTAACATTCAGCAGTAAACAATTCTTTCGTTGCGGGCGTTATTTTTAGGCCAATAGCTGTAGGATTCGCTCATCAGC
>DWFO01004025.1:0-11712 GCA_018246595.1 Mimoniades nurscia nurscia
TTGTGTGGCTTCATACACTATCGCCACTTATAAATCCTAAGCTTATAAGCTATAAGCTTATAAAGTGCATAATCGATCTTTTTAGGGTGCGTCTTAACCTATGAATACGGGTCAAAATAAACCAAATGTAACGAACAGTAACAGTTCTGGTTCCCTTTGGAACTATATTTAAAACCAATTACTAAGATAACATAACTCTGGGCACAGTAATGTACGAATAGTAGGTATTTAGTTATTATGCCCCGGAATAATTACAAGATTATCCCTTGTAACAATTAAGTCGGTCGTGTTTTTACTGCGACTGCTAGTTCGATTGGGTGCTTAATTCATTTCTATCTCCTAATGGTTTATAATTCTTGGTGTTTGTTTTTATGGCATAGGTAATCATAATGAATGACGATTATACAAACCAGTTCTATGACCAGCACTGCTAGTGTCCGTGAACTCGTCGCGTCTTATGTAATTACAGGGCCGTCTTTACTTTGCGTATTACTCGCGTTTTTAACATTCATCGTTCGGTTATTATGAGAGCAATAATAACTTACAATTATATACAGCAGCGCTAATCAAGCGCCTTGTATTTCCAATAGCAATGTTACAGCTCAGCTGTTTCTATCAGACACAAAAATCTGCCATTGACTTAACAAAATTTATAAAATACATTAAAAAAAAACGTAACATCGCGGGTGTAATCACCGTACGGATGGGCAGAGCAGTGTAGTAGTCCCGCGTTTCACCTGTTAGATACAATATTATTAATACTATTATTGTTAATACTATTATTAACAATTTTAATATTCTTTGGATTGATAAATGTAAATCGAGATTCCGTCTTTGTCATTCTAATTAACACACTTTAAATAAATGAACACACATTTTAGAGTATCAGTATTCGTTATAATTTGTAAAAACTTCAGTATACCGTTTAAAAAATATAACAACAAAAATGTTGCCGTTCCAAATTTCGGTAATACGTATATTCATTTATAATTGTATTAATTACAATAACTTATTGCAAAAATGTAAGCAGTTACACGAAATCTTATCAGTAATTACATATTCGATTTCTATTTTGTTTCTATGTTTATAATTGTGTAGGTGTATTTCGTTCTAAAACCCGCTAATAGGTAATCATATTCTCTTTCACCTTCTAGTATATAAATGTACGTTTCATCGTATTTCTTTCAGAGGAACTCAACTCATTCAACCACATCAACCGCAACGCCTTCAAGCCGCCGGTGACGGAGGCGGTGAAGCGGATTGTCAGAGCCAATTTCACCCGTGAAATTGAGTTCTATGAGTTCTGCAAACAGAGGCTCCACTTGCAACTGCGAGCCCTGAGGGAGCCCCCCGTCGCCCCTCCCCCCACCTCAAAGGACTTCCGGAAACACACGCAGCACTATCTCAATAGATTATAGAACTAGGGTCAATAATTAAATTGTAAAATTATTTTATTATGACTGTCACTAGAAGAAGCTTTGAATGGGCAATCAAAAACGTGGAACACAGATTTTAGCATGATAAAAATTCATTTCCACAGGTAGGTACATTGATTGGAAAATTTATAAATGTTGCTTTTATTCGTACTTTACTTACAACAAAAATTCCTTTAAAATAATTTATCTTCCTATATTTTCGGTGATATAATGTTAACGACAATGTACGTAATACGGTATATCACAGAATGCCTAAGAGTTTTCGTTAATGTGTAAAATATACTTACAAATCTATGCAATGAAGAGTGAGCAATCTGTTTATGAGATATTTTAAACTGTGTAGGAGAAACGTTACCTATGTGGGATGTTGTGTGAATTTATTATTATTACGCTACGCCAAGTCTATTACGGGATAGGCAGAGTGCAGTGACTCCCAAATAAATCTGACTTATAGGACTGAGGTAAATAAAATAGATAATTACGATGGTAACAATGGTAATAATGGTAACCATGGTCGTATTTGGTACATGGTGCTCTCTGCCAACCCCGCAAGTGTACTGGCATTATATATAACAATATTAATAGCCTATCTAATGTAAATAGTATTCTATGCGAGTTTTATATGTTTAAAATTATGTCCCCTGCTGTAACACACACACGCATACAATTTGAAAAAAGCTTTACGAAATTCTAAATTAAGTGTTTTTTAACACAAATCACTCTAAATATTCTCTTTGATTATAACTCTTGATATAACATTACAAAGCGTGTTGCTTTTCTTGTCGTTTACCTCTCTCTATATATGTATTGACGGATTGGTCGAGGTGTTGAAGTGCGACTGCCGAACCAGATGTCCTGGGCTCAATCCCCGGGTCGGATGCTATCGGATTTTTCTAAGTTAAAATTTCTAGTAGTGGCTCGGAGTCTGCATGTGCCCGATGCATGGCAATAGGCTCACCAGCTACTCCATAGTGGGACGTAAACGTAACCGGTGAAACGTGGCACTGTTCTGCACTCCTCTGCCTACCTCTTTCGGTATTGCAGACGTGATGTCACGTATATGTACTCGTATATGTTTGAAATTGTCATCATTGAATATATCCATATGGAAGCAGAACTCTATAGTAGTAATCTAAATACTTAGTAAAGGTTATATATAAATGAACATGTCAAAGTATTTAAGAATATCTTAGGCACTTTTTCAATGTCTGTACATTTTTATTATAACGCTAATAATAGAGTCGAACTGTCAAACTAAAATTTGAATTGTGACTGCAGTTCATTTATTGTCACGACATGTCACAGTGACATGTAAAACGGTGAATGGTGATACGGATTCTTCAGCATCATCCTGTCTCAGGCCTCCCCGGATTTTTTTTTTGCCCATAATCCCGACGATGGGCATACGGATTCGGGACCGCAAATCACGACCTCCGGTGACGGTCAGGGTATTTAGTCCCGCGTAGGTGTCCGCTACACGGCGATCAGCTGGTCGATACAGTGGTAGTAAAAATAAGCCTAGATAAGTCAGAAATAAGTTTATCATATATAATAAGAATAATGTAATTTTATTTGCTTACTTTGTATGAACTTGTGTGTGATCGCTTGACGGCGGTAGATTTTAATGTCTCCTACAAACGGATGTGTTCAATTTATTTCTATTTTTACTTTATTAACATAATTATTCTTATATAGACAAACAGTATTCCTAAGCTATTCTTTATATTTTAGACACACAGAAATAGTGATGTTTGTTTGCATTCTACCTTTACTTTAAACATACATTGTCTATTTTATTTATCAGTATATATTTGCTACTCATGCAATATAAATTCCCACTAACCATATTACAATTGTTTCAGGCAATATGCACATTATTTTTCTAACAATATGTTTAATTTGCTTAATTTTTATTCTGATCTGTTATGCTTTACAAGTGTACGTGTAGCCTATTATTTTGTTTTTTATATGTATTTCGATAATATACATATATATATTGTACATACGTTTACTAACTGTACATTGAAATCTTTAATCAAAAATTACATTTCATTCTATTGTTATTGTATAATAACGCCAGGTAACCAACGGGATAGGCTGAGAGCAGCCATATCTCTCCCTACAGACTTGACGTGTTTCGTCTGCATTCATCGTTTGCTTCGTGCGCGACACATTGATCGTTTTAGCAAGATACTAGTATGCATATGACTTGAAACGTTATTTTAAATAAAATTGCATTTTTATCTCCATTTGACTTTAATAATAGCCAGGTGTTGTCACGTTAAACAGATAGACGCGGGACAGGGCTGAGGCATAAAGGTCGTCGCACACAGAGCTATATTTATTAATATTATATTATAGTAAACTAACACAGATGGTAAGAATGCTATATATAGTGTATGCTTTATTGTCGTTATCTGTGCAATAATGTGCAATATACCGAAATATGTTTTGCTCATCTGTTCACATATTATGAGGACGTAAGAAAGAGGTACGAATATTATAAGTACGTGTTCGATCAGTCTAATGTTACTATAAAAAATATATTGTAATACATTTATAATCATATGGCTTGCTATAATATGTATATAAATATATTTTATATAGTAGCTTGATCTGTGACCACCTTAAATGATTGGTTTACAGCATTTTATTTACTTGTATATTTATATGACTACCTAAAGCAATGTTTACATATTTTGTAAAAGAATATTTATCGGACGAGATGTCTCACCCGAGACCCGAGTGACTTTCTTTTTTTCTGAATGTTATTGTGCTGATAACTGGTGTTAATGTGTCAATGTTACATATAGTACATCTAGTTATGAACATTATCGTCCAATAATTGTGATATATTTAGACTTATTGTGAAGTTGTTAAATGTAGTTTAATGTGAATTAAAACTTTACGTATGACACCGTTTTTAATTACTCTTATTTATTGCCCAGGTTATACAAGATTATTTTTAAATTTGCTCTTTCATTGGCCAGGTTATACGAGACTTTTAATTGTTTTCTTTAATAGCCTGCATTTTTATACATATTTTGTATTTTTGGTTTTGAGAGAATTCTATAATTTAATGTATGTTTCAGGGTAGAAAGAATATTTATCACCTGATTAATATAACAGGATTGTATACAAATATTTAAAAAAACAATTAAAAGGTTTTTAAAGCAAACAGCGAGGTATTATGCACATTCATTTATTAGATACTTAGATATTGTTAAATATATGTCAAATTGTAACAATAAAATTTAATAGGAAGGCGTTGCCGCGTTTTATTATAAAATTAATATGGCCACATCATAAGAACTCAGGTACACACTAAACATAAACCGTCTTACAAATATTGCAGATTGCTTACTAGTTACAATAATTTAATTTCAATAATTTCTATTAGTCTCATTGATTTCATAAAATCTCAAAATTTTCACATAAAATATGTATAACGATTAGATCATTTATTGTTTAGAAAGTAATGTGATGATGCATTCACATGTATAAAAAATATAAATAGATTTATCCAGTTCGTAACATTCGTATAGTATATAGATATATTATGTATAAAACAGTTTCGATAAATAACTCCCGTGAAGTATGCTTAACATTTATTTATATAATGTGATTCGTTCCACGCTACTTAGGTACATATTCATAAATTTATATTAACGATTCGAAATATTACAACAAATCTAATCGAGGACGTTACCACATAACATACACTCGCCATACCATCTACTTCTCGTGGGTAATGTGATTAAAAATCTTTCTAAATAGGTGATGTTTGACGTAGAACATATTTCGTAATCCTAATAGTTGTGTAAAATTGTATTAAAATATCATTCAGAATTCGTCTTTCAATCTATGTAAGTACAGAGGAACAGTAACGGCAGCTCTTTCGTCTCACTCTGACACACCCTTACCCTATACCGCATGCGGCTACGATTTATTGTCCTCGAGGACGACACACTACGAAATTATAATAAGAAGGATTATTTGAAATGTCGCTGCAATGGCACTCGGTACGAGTTGCGCACTCGTTTCATTATTATCTACACCTATTTCTACTTTATATCACAAAAACGCTTCAATTTATAAGCCTCGTGTAATTTAGTACGCCACGTTCACTCGCCTAGAACTGTTCGCAGTCGAGACAAGCACAGGAATGTGACTAGCAACGGGCGCCTCAGCGATCCGCTAGCTGCAAGTGGCCAACCCGGACCAGCCGGATACCTCGCCTCGGGCTGCTCGCCGTAGCTGCTCCCACGCAGACGCGTTTACCTCCCGTGTCTGTCCACACAGCGTCAGTAGAAGGACGGGTGCCAGTCCACAGTCGGGTGCAGCGCTCCCGGAGGGGACTGCGACGGGGCTAACGCACCCAATGCCAAGCAATCGAAACAATAATTAGCCCCGCAATTATTATCCCAAAATTGTTGTCCCTTGCATTGAAACCGCACGGCCAGCTCCAGTCTCTGGCCTGACGATATACACGGGGCGTATAAAACAAACTGAAAGCGATCCGAGTACCCATCGCAGGAACCTTGCACGTACGTAGTCGGTAGGTCTGTGTACGTCTTCCAACGGTTCATCGTGTAGCGGACGTGCACAGTCTTATGGAAGTCCAAGTTTCTGACCCGCACCGACCCGCAAATTGTTACATGCACGCCGTCACAAATTCGCGCACTTTCTAAACAAATATTTTGCTTCTGCAGTTTATCTGTAACGTCGCTAGGAAGCTGAAACAACGGTACGAGAGTGAGAGTACCGAGACGCGGAGGAGATCGCGTCGGTGGAGAACTTTGCACATCGCATTCGGTGAGATCATCGTAGGCTGATTTTGGTATCACTGGAATTTCGTCCATGAATGTTTTCACATCGGCCAAATCCAGTCCAAGTACGTCGGCAAAACGTACAATCTTTTTACGTCCTGGCGTTCCGGGAGGAGTTTTACCAGTTTTGAGAGATGAGCAACGTCGAACACGCTGAGGACGATCATCTTCAGCTTCTTCCTCTGGCTTTTCTTCTGTGGTTAAAAGAGATGGATCAATTTCTGGTTCAGGTGATGAGCCGTTTTCAGCGGGTTCTTCACTGGTAAATATTTCAGTTAACTCATGATTGTCCTCATTTGCTGTGTTAACATTTTCAACTGGATTCTCTGACGAAACTGCTTCACTTAAAATTTCAGCATCGAGGATTGACAATTTTTCTACACCTTCAGCGATATCATTTTGTAAGCGCTTTTCGCTTTCAGAGACCTCCTCCGTACAATCGGATGGATCACTCCTAGCAGATTCGAATTCTGAATCGCTATCTAACGTAGAGTTCACAACTGGCGAACTCAAGCGGTCCGATTCTGTAGTTGGTAAGCGATGTGCAGCGCTGTCTATTTCATCGATGCTATTCTGACGGGCAACACCTTCAAACGTGATTGGAGAATAAAGCGGTTTCTCTACATGGCCATTTTCACGGGGGGCTGGTTGGTGTTTTACTGGTGATTCTGTATAAAACGCAGGTGAGTACCTGAATCCATTTTTCTTGTCCGGTTGTTTGAGCATCAACTTTGTACGCTCCTTAAGTTCCGCGTCCGAATCGACATCGTAAAAGGGTGGATCATTGTCATCAGTGGGAGGTCTGGATTGATATGAAGCATCGAATTCCTCGACCGGGCTGGATGGGCTTTCACATTCGAGTTCAAAATCATAGAAGGTGTCAAGATCCCGTTGTGAAGGACCTGATGTAGTGGGGCGGTGGGCGGCTGAATTTTCGCGCGCGAGCCAGCTGCTCTCGCCCTCTTCGGCGGCTCCGAGGTTGCGTAGCCGCGAGTTGAGGTGGCGCGCGAACTCCGCCGCACGCCCTCGGCAAGACATCGGCAGTAGCGAGGTCAAACCGCACTGCGACCCGGTGTGCTCACCACTCATCTGCGTCTGAAATACACGAGAACATCATATTAATTAATAACACATAACATTTACACATTATCAATAATTCCTTATTAGATTTATGCCACGTGTATTGCAATAGGGTCACCGTTTATTCCAAAGTCGGACGTATACACAACCGGTATCTATATCGCGGGAATGTAGTAGGTACACTCCTCTGTCTACCCCTTCGACAAAATACAGGCTTGATGTTATGTTGTGTTCGTGTTTTATATCGTTAAGAAATTGCTATCGCAGTAATATTTACTTGTAAAAGTGGTCATAATATTCTGATAACACTCTACACCTATCATATCGTGGTGTTATCTTAATAATAACTTTAAAATAAATATTGAATTAACTTTTCTGTCTGTTTCGCGACATAATGAAACGTGTGACGTCAAGTCAAGGGTCAACGACCTAGGGCAAAATAATAACATTGTAAGGTAAAGTTATATGATCTCGCCTGACTGGCCAGATAAGATGAAATGTAGAAAACTTGATAAAAGACCCAGTAGCGTAGTATGGGGGGTGGGGGCGGGGAGGCAGTAGTGAATACTTTTCTCAGTAACATTTTCATAAGGCCGAACATATATACGATAAATCAGGAGACCTTTTTTTTGCTCGTCAACATTATTCGGACACCGTTTTTTTGCTCGCCGAGATAGTCACAATGGCACTTTTAAGGGGGCGGCAAATGTCTTACCCGCCCCGGGCTGCTGAAGCCCCCGCTACGCCACTGAAAAGACCTATTGTAATGGAATTTCGCATAATAAAAATGTACAATTTATTTACTTATTATTATAACACCAAAAAACCAGATCACAACCATCATCATGAGCCCTATCGCGGTGCACTGCTGAGGGGTTATGCCCATAATCCCCACGCTGGGCATGCGCGTTGGGGATCGCAGAGCACTACCTGCTGCCCATTGGCGACCAGGGCATTTAGCTGTGCCTAGATCAGACTATATAAAACTAGATAAAATCAGGCTAAAACACTAGATACATTCTATAAAAGGTGGTGTTAATGCCTGTATCGTATTGAGCTCTGTTAAATAGCGAACATAAAAAAAATCCTAATTACACATTACAAGGAGCTAAGAAGTAATTCGTTTAATACGCATAGTTAACAGTTCAATCAGAGAAGAATGAAATGCTTTATGAGTATCACATAATTATAGATGTTTACTGTTCTGAAATTGAAATCATTAACATTGTCTGTCCATTGTTCGCAATTTTACTCGTTACATCTACAACTGAACACTCCGTGCTCGCGTCACATTCCAAGCACACGAGTTGGTAGTAAAACATCATTTCATTTCATTGTTGATTGTCCGCGATGAAATTGATCTAAATTAATACGATCCACGCGAAGTGACCGTCGCGTGACTGTTTGACATCGGGCATCGTCAGAGGCGGGCGTCCAAACAGAGCTGTTTATGTTAAGATTGCATCGACCGGAAAACCTCTAGATATTTTTATACGCAGAATGTTTTATATGCAACTACATTATACGTACGTACATGCAGCACATTTGTGCATGTGTGACGCATGCCTACACCCACATTGATAACGTCACGTGAACAGCTCCGGGTGCCAAAAGCAATATAGTCACGGAACGGGGGCAGTAGTTATTTAAATAATGTTATCAGCCTAAAACACAACCCGTCCGTTTTATAACGAGCGACCCATCCTTGGGAGGCCGGAACGGATGCAATGAACGTAATCAATTGGAGCTGGAATTTCCAGAAGTTTCCCAAATCCGTTTGCGCGTGGTGCGATGCGATGTGGACGAGGCACGTCGGGTGTGTAACGGGCACATATTGGGCACTTGCTGCGCTCTAACTACCCCATAAACAGTCTGGCGTTATATATAACAATAACAAAATAATAATCATTTTTACTTATTTTATCTACTTTCAAAACAACGGTTGCACTCATAAATATTTACCGTTCTTATCAAATTTATACGCTCAATTTTTTCTGATAGTTTATTTAATCAGTCGTGAAAAGCACCCGCTGCTGAATCATCACCCCAGTAGTAGGTACATCGAAAACGGCACATGATCAGAACTTGTACAATGTAGGAATTTTAACCCCTCTCATTTAGTTTACTCACAGATACTGTATAACATAACATAACGCCTGTAATCCCCGAAGAGGCAGCCAAAGGAATGTATTGCACTCCCATGATTCACCAGTTACGTTTACGTCCCACTATGGAACAGGTGGTGAGCGTATTGCCCTACACCAGGCACTTATCCAGACTGCGAGCCGCTACTAGAAAATATAAATTAGCAAAATCCAATAGTGCCCGACCCGGGATCTGAACCCAGGTCCTCCCGATTGTTGACCTCCCGACGAACACAACGTATAGTTGGGACAATTGACTATAAACGTACACGTTGATACTTTATACTATGAGAGACATATTTTTATTATTATACCATGACACCATGAGGTAGGCAAAGGGCATAGCATCATATGAGATATAAGTCAAAACCATTCTCATTATGAGACGAGGCCTCATTCAGCAGTGGAACCATAAGTATTGCTGGTAGTAATCATGATGATGAAGCCATTGACATTATTCTCGCAAGCATGTCACTGCTAAGACCGCAGTGATCAAAGCTGAACGTTTGAATGTATTCAGGGGATGTAAAAATTAAAGTGCAATGACTCCACCACGTGTAACGGCTAATAAAATACGGGTATGTCACACCTGCTTTTACATCTCCGTTCAAATCGTGAACGACTCTGACGTTCTAAATATGAAATGTGAATGACGCGATGAACGGACAAATGATTGAGGCCGCTACACTCGAATAGGTGGCGCTGTAAAGTGCTTATTTTTAGGTGAAGGTAAAGGTTGGTTACCGGCATTGGCAGAAATCTATAATTTACAGACACCAGCCAAGAAAATGAGTAGACTTACAAAGATATTATGTTAATTTAATCTATAATCATTTATTTGTCCATTTCTTATTAGGTTCATTATATTTTATACCCGACACAAAACACTTATGGGCTTCTTAGGGCGAGATGATGAATATTCTAACTCTAAGCTAGCAAGCCATTTAAAACTTTTTATATGTTTTAACACTTTTTGATACATACTATGTAAGATTAAATGCATGTAATGTATGCAGTTGACTGATGCTGATGTCAAGGTAGATCAAGACTCATCAATCCTGATAGGGGTCAGAATTTCGGAAACACAGCGAAGTTCCTCTCTAAAAACCCCGCGGTGGCCTTCTTCTACGCTAATGGGAACACCGCACCGATGTCCTCCTAGCTGCGCCCCCTCGGGCCCTCCACCAGGAGGAGACATGTATCGTCGCGTGACAGCGGAGAGGCCTACTTTACTATCAAGCAGCAACAAACAGTGCGTACACAGTTTAGTTCTGTGATCTATACGAATATAGAGAACATAAACTCAACAATGTAGATATATCATTTAACTGATCAATCGACTAATGGTTAGTGAACCGGAAGGTTTAACCCTCAGCTTAGCAGGCACGCTGAACCGACTGGTTCAAGTTCGATTCCCACCCAGGGCAAATAACAGGATGAAGAGCTAAAGCTTGTTGTTTTAATATAAAATTATCTACATCGAGTTTTATTTAAGAAATTTGTTAACCGAGTGGTCATTATATAACAATATTTTCCCAGCGTTGGGTTCAGAAGGCAGTGTTTATTGTCTCCAAAATATTGTTATTGTTACACGATAACACATAATGGCTTTAGTTTCGGATAAATGCGTTCGAACCGCTGATAGCGAATCGGCTTTGTTATTCGTTAACGCGCTATCGTATTTACACATTGGGGAATCATTGAGCAATTACATCATATGAAAACATGCATTCGGATAGTAAATATTCAATGTCTCGAGGCTTCTCGAAGGTGAGGATACGCGTGAAGAGTGAAAGTCGCCGCCGCCCGCGATAACCCCGCCCCGCGCGATAAACACAGAAGTGCGCGGTGTTAAGATAGCAGAGTCCTATCACGTGAATAAAAACTACATAACATGAAACTGTGAGTGTGAAAACGTATATACTCATACATCGCGTACTGGCGTTAGGTGCAGTGGTTGGCGAACTGCTGCGCCGTGTGGCGCAGGTCAATTTCCACTCAAAGTGAACTTTTGTTATTAGCAGTTACTTGTTCTATGTTTGATGTAAAAAAATATCTATATAATTGAGTTTGAGTTTAAAGATCATTTATTTCTCATAAGATTTACAATCGCTTACTGAGAAACAATACATACATTAGCACCAAAAAAAATTGAGGGTACTTACAGACAGACGATAAGATTTCATGTTCACACACAATAAACACATGCAATATTAATATTTA
>DWFO01004026.1:0-11710 GCA_018246595.1 Mimoniades nurscia nurscia
GGACTTAAAAGTAACTGGTGAAACGTGGGAATGTTCTACATTCCTCTGCCTATCTCTTCGGGGATTACAGGCGTGATATCAACTTTTTTTTACTATTAACTTCACAATATGAATCTCCAATTCTATAACATGTACCCTACATACATTTAAAATGAAGAAATTGGCCTCAAAAATTATAAAATAAACATAAAGCAGTAATGAAACGTAATTCGTTACGCAAACTTGTTCAAAAGTCCTCATAAAATTCATTTCTGAGGCGAATAAAAATTAGAATAAACGAAATTGGGGAACGGCAGAGACGGCCGCTTTTTTTCTTACCAGATAACATTCGTATTCCTGTTTTAACATCGCTTGCTAATGATAATAGGTCTAACTTGTGTTTTATATAATGTGTTTAACAAATGTTATAAGAAATAAAAATAGAATTACTGAATTGTCACAATACGTTCTTTCCGGAGCAGATCTCTGAAGTACCGAATGCCAATATCTGTATCATTACAGATATGTCAGAGAACATAGACGTGACATAGAATTTTTCATTCTCTTGATACACGGCTTGAAACATTTTATGAAGTTATGAAAGCATAATATGTGATACCAAACTCCTGTAAACGTTAAAGAGGTTTAGACCCTTTAAACCCTTATTACGTACATGAATGTATGTATGCATTGGAGCTAAAGTGACTATTTATTGTAAATAGTATCCATACCAGCTTGTTTAAGAATCACTGAAGGTTATTACATAATATGGTAAAATATGTAAGAAATTAAAATTTGGATATGTGACCGGTGGGTCGCAATAGGCTCACCACCAATTTCACTACGGAAACACAACTAATGAAACGTGGGAGTGTACTACACTCTTCTGCATATAACTTTGGTGATTACTGGCATCATTTTCCTTTTTTTTCTTAAATACGTTGGTTTTATCGTTCGATATTAGAAAAATATCAATAGAAATATACGATACCTACCTGTACACGGTACTTACCTCCTAATTCCTTAGGAAATTCCTATCAATTGTCAAATTATTTAAAAAAAAACAACGTAACATCACGCCTGTAACCTGCGAAGAGGTAAACAGAGTAGAGAAGTATACTCCCATATTTCATCAGTTACGTTCACCAGTTACTTATCACATTTGTGCTAATAAATTTTGCTGTTTTTTACAAACTATATTTTTAGAACAGACTGCTTACAAAAGAAATATTAGCATTGAATTTCGAACCCAAGCATTCGGAGATGAAATGCGGTTTAAGGTACATAATATTTATATTTTTAATATTGAAATATATACGTAAATCATAGCCACAATACATTTGGGAGCGTTGAGACCTTCGCGATTACAACATTCATAACGAAATCGAAAATATAGAAATGTCACTGTTTCAATTTAAATGTCAGTGTGAAACCCAACTAGATTAGAAAACAAGATTCAAGCGAAATTGCAATACCAATGTAGAAATAGTACGTAAGCAAATATTCGCTCGTATCGAACAAATCGTACGTCCTCGGGGACGACTGATAGATATCCGAATGTATGAGCGACGAAACACCAACGTCATCGTAAGTCGCACGCGATATGCACCCTTATTGCTTACGTATACAGCACTTTTTAACAAGTATCGCCTGCGCGGCAAATATGAACACGTTGAATGAATACGATGTTTCATCGGTACATGAAACTCGCAATTAAAACGGCCCCCGCAACGCGGTTCCCAATTGAATCCATACCAAGCCGTCATTATGCGTGCCTTTTGATTGAGTGTAGGAGGTATATAATGATGTATCGATATTATTAACACTGTTACCGATTAATATTTTTTCCTTTATTATTAAATGTAACCTGTTATTTGATTAATCGGCTTTCAAATTTTCAAAGGTTTTACGTTGTCACAAACTCCGAACGCCGGGGGCTAAAGCGCTGCCGACTTTATTATACTTACAGAATATTCCATACCAAAGAACTTTGACCACGATTTCTGGAATAACAAAAACTTCGTAACAAGAAATAATTTTCCGGAATCACTTAGGAAATACATTTTCTCGCGGTCGGACATTCATTTAATTCTTTTCGAATCTTGTTATGGCTGAATTTACGAGTACTTTAAAATAGAACCCAATATTTCTGTGTATACCTATTATAAGAAGCAAAGCATTTCCCGTTCTTTTTGTAGGTATTCTTAAAAGCTATTACAATCGTTTAAACTCATTGAAGGTCTTTGGGGAAGTTTAAAAGCTTCCGAACTATGGTGTGGTTACTAAGGACTGGCAATCTATATACATTAAATCAAGGTGGGAGGATAACTCTTTCCACCTCCCCCAAGCTAGTACAGAATTTGATTCGCGCGGTATCATGAGTTGCAGTTACTTAACATGCAGATTGAATAGAGAACTACTTCTCAAACGCCTCAGGGTTAACAACGAATCTATGTCAGGGAATCAACATTATATTAAGACAATATAACGGTAAAGGCAGTATCAACTACTGGAGATCACGTAAATTTAAATGAAATTAAATAAAATTAAAACACACAATTAATTAATAATTATATATCTCTGATGATCTATGATCCTTACATATCTCTGAAGGTTAATATTTCGTTCACTGTCTTAAAACTTATGTTATATACTTATGTTATTTTATAAAAATAGAAAAAAAAACCAGCAATAGATATTAGTAAAAACGCCACACTCCAGTTCTATAAATTATTCGTGTACCTTAAATGAACGCGTGAAATGAATGTTCTGTGCGAGTAACTTTGTATATGATGTATACTTTAGTTCCAGCCATCAACAATTAAATTTATATATAACTCAAAAACTTAGCCAGAAACGCATGGGAGCAACAAACCAAGTGATATTAACTCCATCCATTACAGAAGTTTCATGGAAAATGTACAGTAATTCATGAGCGCGATGTATGGTCACCTATACCTACTGCATTGCAGTGAGCATACATTATACAGGAATTGCGACTTTACGAGTGATATATATACATCATATTAGATACATTAAGATTAGATTAGATGTATAAGAGAACTGTATAAGAAGAAATGTATAAGAGACCCAAAAACCAAGCTGCCCACTTTTGGAATAATGGAGTGCTTTTGAATATACATACATATGTTTTTATATCTTTTGATCATTTTTAAATACACAGGTCATTTGGTGTAAGATTTCGTATAATTTACTAGTACTTAAATATTATTAACCAAACTTTGATATTTCTTATCTGGAATTTTTTATCTGTCAAAAGAATAGATCTATGTTGCGAAAAATATAAATCTCTTTTATGATCATCACGTCTAATTTGCGCCTGGTGCTTGGCAATTGGCTCATCAGCTGTTCCATAGAGGGACGTAAACGACTGGTGAAAGGTGGGAGTGTACTACACTCCTGCCTTCCTTTTCGTGAACTACTGGCGTGATGCTTAACGTTTCACGTCAAATATTGATTAAACTGAAATGTCACTTGTGGTTAAACCATATTATTTATTAAATATTTTGTTACGAATATTAATCTGTATCGTACTACAGTTGACGCACGATTTCGTTGAGGGTCTGTGATAGCCAAACCTTACGTCAAAGTGTTCAAGTCGCTACAAACTTGTTTTGTTCAAACTGTAAGTCTAAGTATTCCGATCTCAGGTAATGGACGGATTTAATATCGTCGAGTCGATTGATAGAAATCGGGCACAAATTCAGCCTCCGAGTCACTGCTAAAAATATTAAGTTAGAAAAACCCAATAGTACTGACCTGGCACTCAAACACTCTTGTGTTTTCTTCCTCTTGATCAGTCGCCCTAGCTACCATACCACCAACGAGGCAGTCTAACAAACTAGATTAATTTATATCAACAATATTCCTATTCTGCATTATTTCCGAATAATATTCAGCAATTATCTCTCTCTCTGATTCTGCTCTCTTCTCTCTCTGATTTTATAGATTGTTAGTACTCACTAGACCCAGTGATACTTAGTCTTACTTCTACAGAAATTTATTTGACAACAGCTATTTGCTATAAAGCTATTAATTTTCAGTAGTGAGCAGTTTCAATTTTGTTTTGGAAATATCTAGTATGTACCTACATGTGGTAGATATTAGATTACTCGTGAAAAATATATTCAAATACAATGTACACAAATATTACTTATATAGTCATTAAAAGTAACTGGTGAAACGTGGCCTCCTCTGCCTACCCCTTCGGGGATTACAGGCGTAATGTTACTTTATGTTACTTATAATACACAGAAACATAATTTATACAGCTGATTTTCTTATATTGAAAAATACTCAGGCTTAAGGTGCTAATGTGGTTGACGAAACAATGACGCGCTCGTGACCGCAACCCATGTTACTTAACTGCACAGGCCGCTCGTGTCCAGAGCGAAGGCTACGAGTGCTTAGCAAATACTCAAGAGTAGTTCAACTGGAGGCCATACAGCGTGAGAGACACGTACTCCAAATTGCAATTATATTGCATTAGCAACTATGCGCACTATGTTTGGTTTAAATGTTTTTCGATAAATAAATTAGTAACTATGCACACTACATTCATTTTAATAATTTTCAAATCACAAATAAAAAAATCCAACAAACGATTCTAATCAACAGGGAGATGAGCTTGATGTTAAACCTTGTCACCTTGTAAATAAAGAAAGTTAATTTATGAAATATTTAAAGGTCTTGTAACGTTTTCATGCGCGATTACGGATTGTAGCCAGGCAGTGCGTAATCCATGACGATTGTTAAACATACATTATTACAAAGCGTATGAATATCGGTTATCACACGAACATAAACATATCCAGTAATTACAAAAATATTTATCCATAAGTGGTCATCGAAGACAAAACCCTCATTTCTAGTGACGTCATTTGAAGACACGAGGGCCTAGTCATTGAGTTGAAAGTGGGTTTAAATGGTTCTCCATTTCAGATACATAATTATATTTGATTTTAGTACATATTTATTTTAGTCAGTAATAAAAAATACCCATTTAATTTCAATTTAAGAGCTTTATTTTTTATATTACTATTCATAAAAATACACCATTATAACGAACACCATTGAAATTTAACTTTTGAAACTTTCGCACTCCCAGTATTTAAAGCAATTTGAATAACTGAAATTGAATTTGGAAGGTATGGAAATATCGGATAACGTCCAGGACACACACGTTTTGTCGCCGAACAACCGGTTTCTACCGCTCTGGTATATAGAGCACGGATTAAAGATCTATACATAATATAAATATGGTTATGGTTTGTATTACTATGAACGATTAAATATTATTACATGTAAGATTTAACATGAGAGTTACTATAAATAATTTACTAAAATAACCTAGTAAGTGATTTTATGTATATAACGGAATTTATTTTATTGTTTAATAAGTAAATTGTACTGGACGGTCCCATAGTTATATGGAGAATCAAAAAGCAAAGAATAAAATAAATGTCAATTATGTTTTGATATCTTTTGATGATGATGTTTTGATATCATTAGGAAATACGCTGTTAGACAGGGCCGTTAGTATTTATTATATCGCAAACATACCGAGTACAATCTCTGCGCAAAAATAAAGCAATCTCTCCAGATGCCAGCCAAACTTAAATGACGGTATCCAATCTTTATGTGTTAATTTATGAGAATGAAAACCATGCGAATGTGTTACAGTAGAGCAGTGATGTAGTATACTAGAGGTGTGATATGTCATAGTAAAATAGAGATATATTATGCTTAGTGGTTTATACATCGGTGTCCAGACTCACGACTCTTGAAAGCTCTTGAAACACAGTACATCATAATATTATCCGAAGCAAATTAGATCTATCCACCAACTCATGGTCAATGTTTTGTCACAACACTTCTCTTAAATTTCCATTTTTGCTTTCTAAATGATTGTAGGTATTATGAGCATACATCGTTATGGCAAGCATTCAGTAAATTTCTGAAATTCAAACGCTAAGCAAATATTGGTGGAATACTCAAGTATTGGGACAATCACGTCCTGAAACTCCAGTAATGGCATCCAACCGGTCTGTTGGGGATAGCGGGAATTAAAGGACTTAGTGTAATGTTCGGGGAATGCTGTTTCTCTAGACGCTTCCTAAATTGGTTTCTAATATTTACCTTATAGTATAGCTGGAAATCTTTTGAATCTGATAAGTATGTAGTATTAGTTATCGTATATTTAATATTTGTACGATGCCAGAGTCAGTTGTATGGCAGTCAACTACAGCTCGGTGATTCCTCGAACACTTCTACATTCACTGGATTTTAACACATTTCACAACCGAATTACCAAATGATTATTTACAACCAAACTATAAAGGTAAAATTAAATAAATGAATGGAAACAACTTCGGTGAGTACAGCAATAAAGAAATAACACATAAGCTACTTAGTTTACAATACTGTTCTCAATATTGTTACAATATTCTACTCTTCATTGTAAGAATCACACATACCTACATACATTCACTTAATACACATCGAAATTAAATCAATGCAAATTATATTTTTCATCGGCTTTACCCACCAGAGAAAAGCTAATTCACACATTTCTGTAAAGTGTAAGGTTGCAACTATACATGGAACATAGGAAAGTCTTATATTAAAGCTTCTTTGTCACTCAATAAACTTCTTTTTTACAATAAGCTTTTCCTAACAAATTTTCTTGTAATTTTCTTATATTGTGTACTTTTACTTTGTATGTAATGTAACAATTCTATAAAAATGATAAGAATACGAGCAGTAACAAATTCTCGATAACAATTCTGATTTTTAATAGTGTTATTGGATTCTTGATAAAGTTCAATAATATAATTAATTGTATCATTATCAAGAAGGATATCAAGTATCAATAACAATGTTTCAATTAAGGGTCCATTGAGTACCCTTCAAATATTAATTAAACGTTTCGTAACAAGGATATCCAGTTACCTTAATGTGGGAGCGAGATAGAGACTATTTACAGATACACTGTTACAGATACGCTATTACAGATACACATTTATATACAAATAAAATCTACATTTGTAGCTCCATTAAACAACACCAGCATAAAATAGTACAAGAAATTATTTGCCGGGAATCGATCCTGGAATCCTTTGCGCAGGCGAGTAGCATGATAACATTTGTGCCAAATAGCTGGTCAATGTGTGGAAATAGTCACACTTGAGTGCCTCTTATTTATGGCCCGCCGCTCGAAACGGGTGCGAACTCGAGGAAATGTAGACGCTGCGTATTTACTTCGCATGCCTGTGTACGGATTCCGCTTCCACTGCAGACAGTGATACTGAACAATCATTGAAGTAACGAGTGAACACCCTGCGAAATTCGAAAGGCTCGAAGAAAACTCAAATACAATATGCCAATACAATTAAAAGATTTTATGATATTTTTTAATTAGATGTAATACTTGCAATATGCAACTTTTAGATGATTGATAAAACTGAGATGATTTCGAAAGAAATCTAGAGTTTGCTATCGCGTAATAGTACACACATGCAGCACGGAATTTGGCATTACACTTGTAGCATGAGCGTGACCAATCATCAAGTTAACAAAGTTTACCGTACATTAGTAAAGCGGAAGTTTTTAAGCAATAATCTATAGAAATAAAATTATAGAGGTCTACTGTTGAGCGAACTTAGCGCGAAAGCTATTCGATGTTTTTTTTTTAGTTTTACTGTTTAGACAATTGGTATTAAAAAATGTCTCGTGTCGGAGTGCTCCGCGGGCGGAGTAAGAATACATTTCCCTACTCCGTGTCGGAATACAGGGTGTCGTAAGAGTTAACTAAGCCCGGCGCTGGCAGATCGGGATTTGGCGAAATTCTATATAATTTGATTGATTATAGGCATACACCTTTAGGGGTTATGCCTATCATTTTTATATTATTATTATAGGCATAACCCTAGATTATGGGCATAACCCTTTGATGATTATAGGCATAACTCTTTAGGGGAGTCCTATGACCAGGAGTAGACTGCAATATGCTAATGATGACGATAATGAGCTTTTATTCGCTGACTGTATTTTACACTTTTGACTAGTACAGCTTCTCCCACCGCCTACGCTGCAGCCCATAGAAAGCCAGGGCATTTAGCTGTGCCTATTTGCTGCAAATATATATAGAATTTTATTCAAGATTGTATTTTATATCAATAACAATATTTCGTAACGAAAATTATTGGAATTAATGGAATTTATAATTTGTAAAACGTACTAAAAGCATCAAAAGTGTCATGCATAAAAATATGAAACTGTTTATTTAAAACAAATATATAAACACACGCTAAGTTTTAAAAAGTTGCGAATGTAAGCCCAGTCGAGTACTTTTAGGCAGATTTTCAAATTTTGTTTTAAATAAATATTGCTATAAAATTTCTAATTCGAATCAAAAATAATTCACATCACAGTGTAAAAAATAAGGTATAATATAAAAAAGAAAAGTTACAATTTATTTTTGATGTACTTGTTGTACTAGCTGTACCTTCATCTTATAAACAGTATATAAAAGTACTGAAGGCTATTGTTGTGGCCTACATCGTAACACATGAAGCTTGACCTGTAAAACTTTCAGCTTATATTCAAATGCGCTCTACTTATCTTTCTCGCTATTGATATATCAAGGGAGCATATGCAAATACGAGTACTTCACAATGAATATATGGTATAATAATTATATTCTATAAAAAATCGAAATTCACACCTTTTCCTTCGTCACCTACTCGAGTCCATATGTCGATGAAAAAGGGGGCTTGACAAATGTTGCATAAAGGTAACGTTACGCCGTTGGGGTCGGCTTTGATTAAATGCAGAGTTTTTTCACTAGATATGTAGAGTCAGCTCATACAAATAGCAGTGCCTTATTGAAATTATGGTTTCTTTTATAGTTTTTATGTCGTTAAATTTCAATCTGAAATTTTAGATAATCGTTGCAATTAGATATCAAAAGTATTTCATATGACATTATTACACCTAAGAATACGTTACACATATTATTTTATAATACCTTAAGTTATATTGTGAAACTACCTCGTTGGTCGTGTTGGTTACAAGTGCGACTGTCGATCGGGAGGATCTGGGTTCAATTCCCGTGTCGGGTACTATTAATTTTTTTCTAATTTAGATTTTCTAATAGTTGCTCGGAGTCTGGATATGCACCTGGTGTATGGCAATAGGCTTACCACCTATTCCATAATGGGACGTAAACGTAACTGGTGATACGTGGGAGTGTTCTACATTCCTCTGCCTACCTCTTCGGGGATTATAGGCGTGAAGTTACGTTTTACGTATATGGATTAATTGTTGGTTATTGAATATGCAAGTATTGTCTCGTTTGCAATATATCACAACGGTTACTTTTTTCCAACAACTAAAAATAACCGTAACACGACAGGTATTACAAATAACAAGGCCTTGGACAGAACTTACATAATTTGAAACAATTCGAAGAGAGATTATGCATAACGCAGCCTTTGGACAACTTTGGCTGTAACCCGAGCGACAGGCTCATTCGTTTACAGAATCTAGTCCTTTAATAGACTTCACAAACCAGACTTAGCTGGATACTCAACAAACGTCAACATCTACCTAATGTAGGTACCGGTTGTCTGTGCTTGTGTATGTGTGCGATGTATTTACATAACATACAAGCACCATTTCGATGTTAAATGTTATGTTTAAAAATTTCTATGCATATTTCAATTGTGTTATATATATTAGGCTTACCTGTGATCACTCACATCTACTGCTGAGGCTAACTTATATCGTGCCCGTATTTCTCTGAAGGGGTATGCTAACCACATCACAAAAATCGCTGTAAGAATTTAAAAATTTGCAGTGGATACTAAATACATACAACTTTATCTACGGTAAAGCCAACAATTATTTATATCTGATAAATTTAAAACCACCACGATATGTCTATGCACAATAGATTGATATTTAATCCGGCAATATTGTGTCCTTTAATAACAACAGTCGATTATACTAAAATGCAATCGATATAGCTTTCCCAAGTTTTGGTAATTATAATAAAACATCGGTTTTACTCAGAAACAACATTATGGAAATGCCTTTGACATTATCTACCTGCCCACGACCCTCGAACTGATACAGAAATTTAAATTTTAATGAGGTACCTACGAAATACGATAACATGTAAAGAAATGTTAAGTAAATGCAATCAGTCACTAATTTATAATTTTTAAAATTACAATTATCGTTTGCTTTGAGATACTATTTGAATTTCGGGAGAATAGTAATTGAGACATTTCTGATACGAAAGCAATAGAAAAATATCTAAATGCGATTAAAATTATATTGCGTTAGCGAGAGCTAAGTAATCTACATTTGTAATTCCTTCACTAGCTCCGATATTTTATTATTCATTTGTTAAACATGTCATTGTGAGAGAGAATAATTATTTTGAGAGTTACTTTATGATTGCTAATAGGTAATCAAAAGCATCTATTAACATATTCGTGACGGACATCTAATTGTTAAAGAAACCAATCGCAAGAATTACTACAACTAATTCATTTGAAGATGCGTTATTATCTGATCGCGTGTCGGCGCCTCGCGCGCCACCTGACGAACGATGACAAAAACAATGATTGAACGGCTGCCGACGACGAACTTGTACTGTTGTACAGTTGTACTGCGAAACATTCATTACGTACGTGGCATTTGCTGGCAAGCACACCCTAGGTGGCGCTGAACACGCGTCCTACTGGGCGCGAACACAAAGAACAACAACATATAAAAAGCTCACATAGTTCAACTATGAGGTAGGTGTAGAGTAAAAGAATTGAACAACAACAAAAAAATAAGCTTAAATAACGTCAAACTAAATTAATTCAACATTATTCATTTTTAATCGACACCGTTAATGAATTGTTTTAAGAATATCATCAGTCCATTGAAGTTCATTGGTTATACGCCTCTTCTAAGGGGTTATGCCCATAATCCCAACGCTGGGCATGCGGATTTTGGATCGCAGAGCACAGTGCAAGCCAGTGTATTTATCTGTGCCTAGACAGACGGCGATCTGCCAGCAACGGGTTTTTTCGCCTCTTACGACAACTGTATCCTGGCACGAGGTCGTGGAATGTATTCTTAATGTGCCTCGACATTCTAGGTGATACATAAATACCGAAGTCTATTTCAAAACACTAATTTATCAAATAAGTGTGCCATGTTTATTGACACCATTATAATTTGTATATAGCGAATACCTTGGTAAATATGGATGAAAATGATATCAATTTCATATCAAACAGATTAGAAAAGTGTTATTGCTTTTAATTTAAGCTGGACTCTTGTGACACTTCTTTTAAATAAAATTCGTTTGTCGCCAACCACGTGCTGGTGGAGCAAGCCAATAAAAGAGAAATGATTTTCCACACGAGCCAGTGAGAAATAGAAACTGAAAAGACAATGCACTGTTGTGTGAACAAACTGAATAACGGAGTGCAAAGCTACTCTACATCTTATTCAGACTGCCTTTCTACATGTGCAATTTCATGTGCATGTGTACAGCATATATTAAACAATAGTGAATATAATGTTATGTATTTAGATAGCTAAATTTGGAAATGTTCATATTTAGTAACTTAAGTAAGTAAGTAACTTCACGCCTGTAATCCCCGAAGAGGTAGGCAGAGGAATGTAGAACATTCCCACGTTTCAC
>DWFO01004027.1:0-11708 GCA_018246595.1 Mimoniades nurscia nurscia
CATGAGTGATAATCACTGGACTTGGCTGTTGCTTCAGTGGTTCATGATGGCATCGCGAATGGGGACCTTCGCCCAATAACCGCAGGCTGTGCGTGCCGGTTAATCCAAGGACTAGTGAAGGAAATTTGTACCAACATGATTCTAACATTCCTTCAGTTTACTTATGTCCGTAGAATTACATAAAGGTAAAGAATAAATAAATTTCTGTTGCAATGAAATTAACTCTCGCAACTGTATAAAAAAAGAACATCACGCCTGTAATCCCGGAAGAGGCGGGCAGAGGAGTGTAGGATACTCCCACGTTTTACGAGTAATTGTATAATTGTGTTTTAAATATATGTAAATATAAAATCCACTCTCCCGCTTCTAAAATCTCGTTCGCGACATAACGATACTTTATTTTGAAAATAAAATCCTAATTTAGAATTGTTTCATTTTCGACAATCCACTCTTGCATAATAATTATACCTCATGTAACTTTACTTCTTTCATCAAAATGTCTCCGTATTCAATTTCAATAAAATCGGTAAAACGATGAATATTACAAAAGAAACACGTTAGATGTGTAAGAATAGAGATATCCGGCACCGAGCACTGTCTTCGTACCGCGGAAGGGACGTTCGAGGACTTGACGACAGAATAATAATATATAAATCACCGTCGCCACAAACATTGGAACTAAGAGCATTAAACTTCTCCCTTGCCAGATTATTCATGTTCGGAATATTGTAAACGCGATCCAAACGCATGTAGGTAGGCAGGTGTACATACATAGGTATTCTACAGTGGCACAAGCGCAAGTGAGTCACGATGCACCATTAGCGTGGTATACGGTTATACGTCTAACACGTGCAAACACACACGAACCACACTTCGACAAAACATAAGAACGATACAGGGATTTATTTATAATAATAATAATAATACACAGTACCGTAACGTCACGCCTGTAATCCTCATAGTGGTAGGCAGAGGAGTGTAATACACTCCCAACATATTACCGTTTACGTAATAATATGTGACAATCGCACACACGGCCACCTGACTCCAAGCCAAGCAGATCCAACTACGGGGTTACCTGATGGTTAATAAGCTTCCTAACACATGCAGAAATACTCGTGCTCATTTAAACACATTTGTACTGGGCAGGAATCGAACCCAACACTCCCAGCTAAGCAGACGTATTACTGTCCACTGCACCACTCGACCAATCTACAATGTAACACAGTACAAAAAGCACAAATCGCGTGCGTCCACGTTTTCACCGCGGCGCAAGCCGTGTCTAAAAGTCTCATTTAGTCTATGGCCTACTGAATCAACAGTAGCATTGATCTCAGCTACTCTACGTATAAACAAATATAATCTATTTCATCCAGAACCAATGTCACACGGTCCCCGGTTCACGGATTGTTAACAATATCGCACACAGTGCATAATTGAATTATAATTAATTAGCTAAGCATCACCGATTCGTATATTTTTGTTGCTAATTCTAGCTATAAGAGAAGCGGGAAAGGGGAGGGGATAACCTGGACATTCTTATAATCACATTGGGTCTGTAAGAGTCATACATACGAGTCTTCTCTGCCTACCGTAATGGATTTGGTGTGACGATAATAATAAATTTTTTAAAACATATTTGATGATACACCTATTTATTCGTAGTTCAAGTTGGTGTGAGATAATTTTGTTCATCATGCCGATCATCATCATCACCATCATCGTCATCGTCGTCGTCATCACCATCATTTTCGTCAACCTGTCTCAGTCCATTGCTAAAGAATAGTCAAACTGTAAGTGCATACCTCGTTCTCGGCTTGATGCGACAATAGGTCAATTGACGAAAATCGTTTTGATAAACATTACAAATGTTGTATCAAATAAACTCCACCGAAAATTGATCTCCTTATAACAATGAGAAGGTTTAAAACTGTAAGCCTACGGCGTTATTATACCTATTAGTTAAAAAAAACTCACCTGTAACCCCCCGGATTCGATACCTCACAATTCTGTTTAACCAGTAATTGACAACTGTGCGATAATGTGAACCTCAACAGCATTATGTAAAGCTTGATTTAATAGAGCTGATATATTCAGTCGAGCGTCCTGTTTGCTTGTTACATCCAGCACTGTCTCCCGGAACTCAGGTGGCAGCACTGTTTCCTACATCGCCTCGACATCGTCTTTCAACGTCAAAACGGGACACACTTGGATAATTTATTTAGAATATTACATCTATCCAAGTGTAACATACTTCGTACATGTCAACCCTATCTGGTTATATCTCCGTTAATGTTGCATACTGATTAAATATTTGTCAACATTTATTATATACGCGTCTATGAGTGTTCTGTTGGTATCACAACTAGCACCGATGATAAGACCTCGTGGAGAGACCGGGATATACACATGTAAATTATAGGAAAACTTTACGTAACATCACTTCTGTAATCCCCGAAGAGGTAGGCCAGAGGAGCGTAGTACGATTCCACATTCCACCAGTTACGTTTACGTCCTATCATGGAATAGAGACTGAACCTATTGGCATGAGCCGAACACAAATCCATATTCCGACCCACTACCAGAAACTTAAAAGTAGAAAAAACCAATAGTGCGCGGCTCGAGACTCGAACTCATGGCCTCTCGGTCGGCAGTCGCGCTTGTAACCACTCGACCAACGAAGCAGTCAATTTTAAAATGTACTTTACAAAATGCTCTTTCAGTTTGTTTACAAAATAATAAATGTTTGTTCTACCATCTGTTTAAAAATTGGAGAGACCCTGTGTTATGGTAACCAGGCGGCTGATAATTTTACCTATAAATCACTGTACAAGTATACAGCATTTAGTTCTATGATTCAGTGCGTCTACTAACCACTGAGCCAACACGCCAATCAATTAATTTACTCTCACACAAATGCTAACTGTAATAGCGATTACAAATACGTAACTTTTACATAATTGAACACACGAAGCGCGTGCGCACTGAAACTTGAAACTATAATCAATAATATAGCCTAACAAGCAAAATGTTCTACCCCCACCCTTGCAGTGACTGTAGTGTCAGTTCTGAGGTTAGTGGACCCGATTGCTTAATGTGGTTCAGGGTGTAAAATTATAAATTATTTATCTAGTTTATGAGCTCTCTGATTTTTATAGGACAAGCTCTACCTAACTAATAAAATGGTAGAGTCGAAGAAAGGACGCCCACGCGCGAACTTTTGCCATGATTTAGTAGCTGTACAGTCGCAAAACGAACGCAACTAGTCGCAATGCTGTCGCTGGCCGTACACCTTCGCTCACGTAACCCGCATTTGCATTGATGTTATCGCGATACAACATACTGAGGCTTCATATCGTTGGAGTTCCGGACTAGTAGCAACGCATCTGTGAAGCTTACAGACTAAAGGCCAAAAGTAGCGATGCAGTCGCGCGGTAGTGGAAAGTGCATATCGACGCATCGGTTTCACTATAAAAATTCGCCATTTACGACCTCCCTAAGCTATCTCAAGCTATGAAGATATAGTCATAATTATTATTTAATATTAATAGTAATAAAGTGAATAAATTTTTCAACGAATATATTCCACCTCTCAGTACAGATTATATTCCACCTTACCCCAGAGAAGGCGAAAAATTTCCTGCCAGTTTTGAAATTATTTGATGACTTAGACACACGCACGGCCCTGTAATAAACTCCCGTGACGTCACGATTGATAATAGACCAATTAGGAGCGCTAAAGCAAAGTTGTTACGAAGAGTAATTAATATGAGGTCGCAGTTCAAGCGAAGTATTCCTTTGTTGCGGCTGGTTATCTCTCGCGGCGAGATGATTCACTTTGGGCGAAAGAGCGGAATTTGTATTGTGACGTCACTACACACAAACACTAGCATATAATAGGTCATATCTGTGTATCTATACATGTTTATCATGGTACGAAATCAAATATATCTTACGTATATCATTATCGTATCATGTTGTTCTACTGTGGGACATGGTCAGTATTGAGGCTGACAGGTTGAGACTTCGCATACCTCAGAGAATACTATTGAAAGCTCTACTGAATACTTCAATGCGGAATATAATAATATATCCTCATGATTACTTCAACACTGTTATGTCGAAATACATAGCTATGTATACTATACATACAAATACATAGCTATACATAAAAGTTTCCCACCAGTCCATACTGGTATTCCCTTTATTTTTCCAGATAAACAGTTCTACTAAACTCCGATCTTTTTCTTTCCGTGATCTTTTGATGTAATACAAGGAAGGCAATTCAAAGATTGTTGCAAATGTTTTCATCAATAATTTCCCCGGCGCACGTACGAAGTGATCTCTCACACGATAGAACGTCAACAATTGTACATCAATCATGCTCGTGATAACGTTGAGACGGTTGCTGATGGAATGTTATTAATTATGGCGCTTTTTAGTTACCGACGTCACTCATCGCGAGCACAGGGTTGCCTAGTTACCGAAGGACCCATTTAATGCCCTTAGGTCGATACGATTAGGTAGGTGTTATTAAAAAGAAACTAGAGTTTTTCTTTGCGGCCCTTTTTTTCTCGGTCTATCTCACCGATAGAATATATGAAACTGATGTAAGCCATTAAGTGTATGATTTTGACGTTCACTAAGCGCATGCATTGTGCCTTATCTTGGTAGAAATTATACTTAAATTAAACTTAATGCGTTTTTAAGGTATCGAAAATTAGTTTCCGATATGAACAGTACACCATAAAGTTCAAGAAATACCGCATGAAAGCAAAAATAGGTAGGTACATTCCCTTTCAGGGGTTCACGCCCTTCCGTAAGTAAATACGGCATAGATACGAAATAAGTAAGTTCTGATGGAAGGGAAACTGCCCTAGAAATTTCCATGAATAACCCGATACAAAAATACACGAATATGAATAAAAATAAACCAGACCAAAGTGCAAGGAATGGGGAAGCATGTCCCCAATTTTAAATAACCGAGGTTTCGGGCGCCCAGACGATCTCACTATTAATTCGTTCCCAAAATAGTTCAATGTTCTATTTTAAGAGCGAATGATAATTCGGTAAATAAAATACTTGTAAGGAATGAGACTGTAACGTATTACACACAAAAGCGTTAATAATGGCTTTACAAAGATAACATTTGGAAGGATGTTTGATCAATTCCCGTTGGTACAGTGTGCAGTGACAGTGACAGTGTGTACCTTGACTGCTGACTTGAGGGTTGTAGATTCGATTCTTGTCAGGACAAATATTCGTATGATGAGTATCTGCTCTGCTTCCGTCTGACGACTACCTTCAAATAAGCAGTCACGACCACTGACCACTGGACCACTGGCCCAGTTGAATAACAATAGGTACCTACTTCTTAGTTTTCCTGAATATATTCATTAACAGTAAATAACTCGTACTTTTAATGCAACACGAATGTGTTAGTTTATATAACTTAAGTTTGAATAAACTTAAGATAATTCGCCTCAACAAGTAACCGTTCGCGGCTCTCCCGCCCACGCACCGTTCAGCGGAGACGACGATGCGTACAATTCGCTATCAATAGCCCCCACCTACTCACTAGTCACGCCAACTCAAGAGGAATAAGCTAACATGGGCGCAACAAGTGAGATCGATGTCGACTTGCCAATTTGTACATTTCAATGTTCTTCTTGGGTGAAACCAATATGACGACAACGAATGACGAGAAAATTAATATTATTATTATTATATAATAACACCGGGCTCCTTACGGGGTAGATGCAGAACACCGAGCGACAAATATCTCCCTCTATTCCTGCAGATCGGACGACTTTCTTCTACATCCATCGCTCTCTTCATACACGCCCGCCGATATATGTACCTACATACATGTTCGGACATAAAAACTGAGTCAATAATGAACATTTCACTCAAAAATATAATTAATAAGAGTAGCCGGCTCGCGTGAATGTTTGGGCCAGGCCGGCGATATACAAGCAATGCCAAACAAGCCAGTTGCGAAGTATGAGTCAGCGCCTATTTCCTTAACCAATGCATCTAGACTATACTTGACTAGCCCCTTGCTCTGGTGGTTTGTGAACCTGACTGCTGAGACAGGTCTTGGGTTCGAATCCTATACAGGGCAAATATTTGTGTGTTAACTACTGTCATTGGTATTTGGACGTGGAAGACTGATAAAATATACATAAGAAGTTTATGAGCCTGGTTACTATAATTCAATTTCTGTCTAGTTTAGGGTCGGATGATAGTATGTGGATGTCCTAAAATATTATTTATACATTAATAGACAGTATATATGAAAAATCACGCCACACACAACTGAAGCGAATGAATTGAAACCTTAACAGCCGCATGTCTCACGGAGCGAAAGTCAATGTTTACAAACACGCCAGCCGAGTAGCGTACGGTCGGCCAGGAAAGCGATGTAGCGTTAGCGAGTTAATACGAAGGAATGATGATTTAATTGCCGGAAGGTGGGTATTTATGCAATCGTATTGTATAGTGCGCGTTTGTTGGATTTTACGATGTAATATCACGCTAGCGAGCGCGCGTCGAGGTACGCAGTGATACCGTGTTATATCACGCTCAATGGCAATGCGAGGAAGATTATTTATTTTTAGTTCCCGGTGGGTGGTTTAGGGTTCGAAAAACGGCGGCGCACAGTTTTAACTTAAATAAGTTGTATGCGATTTTAAGATTAAATAGAAGGATTTTAAGAAAAAAAAAAGAACAATGAGGATTATAGGAACATTATACAGGGTAATAAATTGTACAGGAACGTTCTGGGCTACCTCGTCGTTGGTCCAGTGATTAGTAGTGGTATCGATTACTCACCGAGAGGTCCTGGGTTCGAATTAAGGGTCGGGTACTATTGGATTGGATAGTGTTCGACCCGGGATTGGAACCCAGGACCTCACGGACGGCAAGCGCGCTTTCAATCAACACGACCAACAAGGTAGTCAGTAGTCATTTTAAATAATAAGAATATGTTAAAGGACACGGCTGATTGCCATACTGTGTTAACAGTGAAGATATTTACCGTAATACGTCACCATCGATTTTTTTTTAACAAACAAAAGTTACATACGCAACGGTTTCTGGCATAGTCGATTATGAATGGCCATAACCACAGCCGTTTAATAACGTAGTGTGAAAAATACTCTCTGCGTATAGATATTTACGTATATATATATGTTCACGCGAATACAACCAGTTAACAAGACCTTGTTATATTTGTGTTAATAATTGCCGTCTCATACGGTTATTTATATATTTTAACTGAGTAATATTTAGACCTTACTTCAAAAGGAAATCGTTGAAAATGATGTAAGAATGTTTTGGAGACTCTAGAGCAGACAGTAGAGCAGCAAGGCTTTTTGGGTTTGAACAAGTGGCGCAAGTAGCACCCTTTTGTATGTAAGTCTGTTATCCAAACCCACCACTTATCTACTACTGTAAAGCTGTGACAACATCAAAATTGTAATATTTTTTATGTAACAGGTGTAGCTATATGGAATTTGGTCAACAATGTACATTGAGTAAAATTTGGATTTGAGAGAGGCTTATAAGGCTAATAGACCAATGGGGTGTATAAATGTTATATTATTGGCTGGATTCAGCAAGCTGATGACAGGCCACGACGGCGCTCATACAGACGAGCCCCACGTCCAGCATTGGACTGAGATAGGTCAATGATGATGATGATAATGTTATGTGCCTTATTTAATATTGAATTATCAACCCTCCAATATCACGCCACTGAGCTCTTCTCTCTTCCTCTCCAACCACTGCCAATCACTTTGCATATCTCATCACACCGCCTAAGGTGCCTCACCAATCAGCAACCTTAACCTTATCATGAAAACTCAAAAACAAAGTGGCCTTCGTAATGAAACGTTTACAAATCGATAGCCCAAAATACGACTTCAAATAGGTCACCAAAAATGCTTATTATCGTCAACAACACAAGACAAAAACGATCACATTATCACAACCAGCAAACACCAAGCTTATCAATATCGAAGGACGTTCACAGACAGATGACCAAGAATCGTTTTCCAACAAGCAGTGCCTATAGGCCGCGTATAAATCCATAAAATTGTTACAACACAACCGTTGGACCAGTTATGTCTCCCAGCGGGCGCCGCGTCCGGTGCAGGATATGAAACCGGCCTTCCAAGGCAGCGAGCGGTGTGAATATTAAAAACAACTCATTACCCACTACAACATTACTACTGTATGTACATACATACATATTTACATATTATCCATAATTGCTCCGTGGAAACTTAGATGATGACTGGAAAATCTGTTGTGAGAGCGGCATAATATCTGCCGATACCTCACGCGAAATCCTTACATCATGTTGACTGACACAGATACATTTATGTACAGCTACGTAAATAGAAAATTTTAAACGGAGATACAGAATAATTGTTTGTCCTTTTCATACGAATATTTGTCTGCGGTAACAGTCAAATGCACGACCGGCCGCTCAGGATCGCTAACGACCAAAAGGTCTTTCAAATCAAAACAAAACTTTCATCCCATACACTATGAAGTGTTTCGACTAACGTTAATATACACATATTCTGATACACGATGCATATATGTATATAAAATAATTCAAATTTTTGCAAGGAGTCGAACCCGAAAACTTTTGTACCACTGTACCTATTACACCAAATTTATGCTGAATAATCGATATCATGGCATTATACAATCAAACAGAGATTATAGCGAGTAAATTTACGAGAACTAAATTGTGTACATGCATGTGAGCCATTTATTTAGAAATAATTAATAGTACATATATTTTTTCATAATAATGTACTAACAGAATATATAGAAAAACAATAGATGAAGGAACAACGACTTTATGATATCTGCTTTTAAAATTTAGTAACACAATATCCAACTATCTCTAGTACACTTACTAAAATGGAAAGCAAGTCGAAAGACAAATATTAACTTTTTACAAAATAACACATCATGCGAAACAAATGTCATTAAATATCTCAATAAAAGTAAGCAAATACAAATCATAAACTAGTATATTATAGACACTCTAGAAACCAATTCACTAGTCATTTCAAATTCATCGACAACTACGTGACAATTATTAAGAAAAAAATTCATACAAATCGGAAAACATCAAACAAAAATCAACCTTAATTTCGTATGTTGAAAGCTCAAAATCGAATGCATAAAAGTCAACCAGTCTAACTACCCACATTTAAAATGAAATTTTATTACGCCTAAGCATAGAGTTGTAAATCACTCAGCGTCCTATGTGGTGATGACAGACAAATAATAATTGCACAGCGAGTGCGGCGAACGGTACCCAAGTCGCCCGGTACTTGTGTCACTTTCAATAAATAGCTGTACCACTTGAGTTCACAATGAGAAACAAGGACTGGATTCTATATATGAATGTAATACAGAATCGCTCTTTTTAAACAATACAGTATTTTATTATTGTAATAAAGTCTTGATGTTTTTAATGTTATACAAGGCGTATGAAATTTACCAACCTGCGCTCGGCCAGCGTGGCAGACTATGGCTTTAAACCCTTCCATTCTGTGAGGAGACCCGTCTCTCGCAGGACGGATGTTGATATGAAACAGTATATAATGATACAGTTATCAACTTCTGAACTCTTTATACGCCATAATTTTTTGTTTAATATTGTAACAATAACGTTCTGTTTTGGCTCACTTTAAACAAATTAAACTTATTTATTCATAGTGTAAAAATAAATATATATATAACTACCTGATATTCTCCCACATTAATAAATATTTCATCAAATACACAATAAGCGTTGACAGGTTTCACACGTCTTGAAAAACATTATGAAGAATCCTACGGTTCATAAGATTCTTTTCCCATTGTAAATAGCGGCATTTACTGTTTAAAATGAAGGGAAACCAATTCGAACCAGCACCCGCGAATTGAAACTAGAATATCTACTCCACTAAGCCATCGCAGCGCTGATAACTCAATATTGTCGATCAACGGCCGATAACAGCGCTCGGATTCATCGATTAAAACATTTCTAAGCCTAGTCAATAACTGATTTCATTCGCATAGCGGTACGTAGTCCAGATCTATCACATAAAGCACTCCAAATATTTAGGCAGTAGCGTAGTAAGGCATTTGTGACCATGGTAACTTCATAACACAACAGTTAATAGGCATTGCATAGGAAAGTGTTACATTCTGGCCTACACCGATGCCTGGCCTGCCGAGGCCTGGCCGATGATAGTCATAGTCAAACATGAACATATGGCTGTAAACAATAGATCAACACGCACCAGCATGGCCGTTAAAAAATAATCAAGCGTACAAACATATACCCACACTCACATGCATATGTATGTACCCAGATAATATATATTCCACCCTTTTCACCTGCCAGTCATGGCGCGCCACTTTCACCGGCGCTGTCAAGTTTCTAATGCGAACCGATCAAAATGTTTTTAAGGTCGCGAAAATTTGCGCCGACGACAAGTGGATGTGAAAATATGTCTGATGAAATTATAGAGAGACTTCGGTCAATTGTATGCGAAGCTGGCATTTTTGTATACTTCATGTTTTATTTATTTATTTGGTCAATTATTCAAATTCAAATTCAAATATCATCAATACGGATCAATCCAATTACAATAATGAGTTAAGCATTAACAATTACAGAAAAATTTAATAGCAATTAATTGTTATAAATTACAATATGTTACAATACAAACAAAAAAAGTGTGCAATACATGTGCATAAAAAGTCCATAAAAAAAATATAAATCAAAAAGTCATAGAGAGAATTGTCAGTTTAGAAATACCATTCATACATCACGCATGCGTTCACAATAGTGCAGGCACTCCGATGAAACCGTCTTCCAATCATCCGCAAATAAGTCAAGATTAAGACTTGTCCGTTGTTTCAATGAAATATTTCTAGCCGGGCATAGAGCTGGTCACTCAAGCGTAATAGTTCGATAGTAAAAATACGTTTTTATCATTTTGTAGGTATTCATATATAACTTCCATATTTTTTTCATTTTTGTGTACACAATGGCGCCAAAACGCCATTTTAAAATGCGCTACACATTTCTATTAAACCCTATTGACGGTGTTGTGGAAAGGTTTACAAGGGGATTAAAGGGAACGTACGATAGAAAACCAAACCGGATTACAAAACCCTAACACTACAACTCTGTAATTACAACTTTTTACTATAAACTCATTGCCGCAAATGAGATTACGGATACCGCAGTTAATGATATATTGCATCATTTTATAATTTCTTTACGCGGACATCTGAAGACGATTACATATCAACATGTTATGATGAAGACATACGGTATCTGGCACAACTACCACCTAAAACATACTCAGCCATGTTACAGTGTGTATCAACGAAGAAACTTTACTTATAAGAAATAAATATAAAATTAGATATTTCAAAACATGAAACGTAACGTTACTTATACTTTTTGCAAATACCCTGAGCTAGCTATACGTGGTCCATAAAACGTGCTATTGTTGGAAACGTTCCAAATAACAATAGTTTATTAAAGCCTGTGATTGTGCAGGAATTATTGGGGAAAAATACTAAAGAGTCGTCGTCGTCGTCTCCTGTAATCCCCGACTAGGCTGACAGAGGAGTATAGTACACTCTCACGTTTCACCAGTTACGTTTACGTGTCACTA
>DWFO01004028.1:0-11708 GCA_018246595.1 Mimoniades nurscia nurscia
AATAATTATAACATAATAAAACAACATTGTAACAACGCCAGAACTGGTTTATTTTGTAATTTTTACAACTTTACAATAGGAATCTATGCTCGAACTGGTCCTTTTCACAAGTATGACACTGGTTGTTGGAATAAAGCTGTGGAACTTTTTGGTTCCTGGAACGGTGACTGCAGACGCAAACCGAGGTAACCTGGTAACCTATGAAAAGAGTACCTGGTTACTAATAAAAGTTTCTAAATGCTTAGACCAGATTTACATAATATACGATTATATAATTACACATATGATTATATTATTATGTATATGTTAGAATGTAGAATGGACTCAAACAATTAGATCTAACTAATTCAAATATATTCCTTTGAAACTGGATTCATGAGAATATTTTTGTACGCCACGCGTAAAACTGCCACCGCTTCGGAAAATGATTCGCTATGCAGAAGCGGCACAAGAAACATCATAGGTGTGCTGCTGCATCTTTTAAATTAAGTCGGATCCACTTCCGTCGTGTGCTCCACCATAGTGACGAACAGAACCATAGTTCTTACGTTCGTATAGTGGCAACACAACCACAAGAATATTGTATTGCCTTAGCAATATAGCTATAGCATAGGATATCGGGTTAGCAATTCTGCATATGCAATATACAGCGCTAGATTGTACCAAGTAAACCAACAGTTTAGTTGGGAGCAGTGCTCTTGCTTGAGTTAAATCCAAAGATAGACTCCCTGCACGAGCCTGTACGAGTGCTTATAAAGGGTAGGCTGAGACGTTAAATGATTGCAGGGTGAATTAAAAATTTCTACGGTTAGGCGTTTTTCAAATCGTTTTTCAAACCTTGATTTTACCTTCTCGTTTAATCTTGTGATTGTGAAAGCTCATAAATATGTATGTTTCTCCATACTGTTCCACTGCGCTTACTGAGGATCTTCCGTATAACTCGTCTCACTTTGAACCAGTTCAAGTTTCGTTAAATTTGTTTCAAGCAAAATTCATTCCCCAACTCAAACTTTTAAACTTTTCACAACCTTTAATATTTTTCAAACTCTTCTGGAGAACTTTATACAAACAGCCTTATCAAAGAGACAGTTTACGGAGCACAAAATTGAAAATTATAGAATTTATGTTTGCCTTTCTTGTAGCACTTTCTGTAGGGCATGAAAATTTTTTATTTCAAACTAGTTAGTTTTTTCGGCTTCCTTCGTTTTCACATAAAAGCTGATTTTTCATTTCATGGTATTTTGAATATTATTCTTATGTCGTCATACCACGAGCCTTACGAAATAAGCGAAGAAGACCAATAGCCAAATATCTTTATATTTACAACTTATAACATTACCTCTGTAATCCCCAAAGCGGTAGGCAGAGGGTTGTAGTACACTCGTTTCACCAGTTTCTTCAGTTGCGTTTACTGCCCACTATGAAATAGGTGGTGAGCCTATTACCATACACCGATCACCAATTTAAACTACGAGTCAGTAGTAGAAAGTCTAAGATAGATTCTAAGTTAGGAAAGTTCGAACTCAGGGCCTCTGTGCTTGCACCACTTACTAATGGGGCAGTCACTGTTCTGTGTCCTATTGATACACGCACCTACTCGTAAGTAAAACATTTGATACATCAAACATCAAATTTTGTTTCACTAGGTACAGTTTTTTTGTATATATAGAAAACATAAGTTATTTTAGTTTTAGCTGTTATTATTAAAGTTTCGACGTATTGCTTATTAGTGAAATTTATTGCTTCCCCTGAACGAGATTCCTGAAGAGTTCAGCTGAAAACTTTTAGACTGCTTGCAAGTTGTTTATTGCAGTTGCTTACCATCGGTAAAGAAGTTAAAGTAACGTAACTTGGAGGATTATGTTTCAGCTCGAATAGAAGGATAGCAAAACATCTAAAACAAATTTAGCTCATATAAAATTGATCTTTTATACAAGCAAAAAAAATATCTTAGGGTTCTAAAAGTTGACATCTTAGAGTTCTAAAATAAAATTGTTCTCTAGGTGTGTGAAGTCTGCTAGCTTGTACTTGGCTAGCGTGGCAGACTATGGCGTAAACCCTCCCATTCTGTGAGGCGACCTACTTTCCAACAGTGGACCGATAAAGAGGTCAAAAAAAATAGTTTAAAAAAATGTACATTTTAATATACATGAGGTTAAAAATAGGATTACGGTAACATGGGGATCAAATAGCAGTTAAATTAAATTTAGTTCAAGCTAAAGACATAAATTGTAAATGGGATAATCTTTGATTGTTTTGATAAAAATTCGATTTCAGAATATAAATGTAGGTCACAGACGGATCCTAAGCTTTGCGTCCATTAGCTACCCTATTTATATAACTGAAAAGAGCTTAAACGGAAACATTCAGGACTTTACCAAAGACGTAAATGTTGAATGGACGCATGTAAAAGTAGTGAAGTGGCTTACAATTCAGCGTTCCTCCTGCGGGAGTTTTGTATTCAAGTGATGGTGTAATTTTTCTAGATAATTGTGTGCGTTTTAAGTTAAATATAACTTACAATATTACGCCAGTAAAGAAAATGGTATAGTAATTTTAGAGTTAGAAATCATTTTAGAGTTCTTAATAAAGTTTTCTAAAGTATGATTAGTCTACTATGCCTTACTAAGCGTAGCATACTATGGCTTTAACCTTTTTTATTCCGTAAAAAGTCACGTTTCCAATAGTTGAAAGATATGAGATTATTCATCAACATGCTGACGATGTATATACATATGTATATTATATGTTTTATGTATATTTATGTTGTATTTCAAAAACTTCTGTCAGAAAAACCTGGGTTTGCCGAACGGTATAACTACGAGTAGTTTCGTTTAAAAATACAAATTCTTATATAAAGCATAACGACAACTGTTCTCGTAGCGACCGGTGAGAGGCCCTTGTAGAATGGAACCTTTAAGCATTCTACAGAGTATTAAAGTAGAAATTGACTATTACTGTCGTGGCAACTTACTTTGCCAATAAGGGGAAAAATCGACACAAATTTCCCCTAGATTGCCATGACGTAAAACCACCTCGGTGTACCTAACGTGGA
The DNA here is from genome assembly GCA_018246595.1 of Mimoniades nurscia nurscia. NCBI lineage: Eukaryota > Metazoa > Arthropoda > Insecta > Lepidoptera > Hesperiidae > Mimoniades > Mimoniades nurscia. The sequence goes on from DWFO01004028.1 coordinate 3,056, forward strand.
CTATATTGGACGATATGAACATAATATGAATTAGTGGGCAATAGAACGCCATTCGGTAAAATTACTGGCACTGATATTGCCTTAGGACGGTTACACACTTGAAAGATTTACTGATGTTACTAGTGGACAAACTACGAAATATTTTAAGTATATTTTTTCCGAATATAGTCAGGTATAGAGAGGAAGGAAGAAACGGAGAAAGGAAATTAAGTAGAAAAATAACTGAATGATCTGTAAGAAATTTAATTAGAAGTTCATTATTCTTCAAAAAAAAAATTAAAAAAGTAAGGAACAATGTAACGTAAATAATAATTTCTGTAGTAGTTTCATTTACCTATATATACCTATTTATAAAAAATATGTTTTTCATTTACAATTCATAACTTGCTCCCTTGCTCACCCGTAGAAGCTGGTGGCGCATCAGAAAAAAGCTTTATGTAATTTCGTCAAGTAAACGAATTGCGATCAAGGATAATGTAGGGCAAGTGTAATTTATGTGCAAACGGTAATGTATCGGCAAATTGAGTTTCACCATTATAGGTTCAGCATTTATGTACCTTGTATATTTATAAGCATCGGACTAGCGCAGTGTAATTTCGGTCGGCATTAATGCACACTGAATATCATTATTCGTAAAATCTATATTGTGTTGATACTGTTGTTTAATTGTAGTTTACCTACTGTTGTTACTTAACTTTACAAATAATCTGTCAAAGTATACCCGAAATTTTCGCAATCACCCTGTGTTGATTAGAAGAAATTATTATTTCCCAATAAGTAAGCTTTTTGCCAACAATAATAAATGACATCACCGAGGATATAACAATAAAATAATAATAATGTACGTCAAAATTATTTCACGGACAATTTTAATCAAGTATGGAGTGGTACATTACCTGTCAATAACAGCATGTTATCGTGTACAAAAGAAAACGTGAGAGCTGAATGAACGAAAATTTTGATAATTTGGTAAACGAAAAAGGCAATCGAATGCAGTCTGGGTAGGTTTTAGTGGAAGTCGAATAAAAATCGGAGCGAAATCTACTCATCTGCATGGAAAATGTGCAATAGTCGCTGCTTAGGTGCGGTTTTCTATAGAAACGAGGTCAAAACCTAAGCGCCTGGTGGAGCCCTAATGGCAATGTTACGGCCAACGTACTCGTAAAATAGCTAAGTTTATATTGAAAGGCGTTTTGATAGGATTTCAATGGCTTTATAGCGTTCTGCACTATTATGCTTGGTGCATTTACTTTAGAATAAAAGAAAGATACTCATTTTAGTTAAGTTTACAATGTTACCTATATACAAGAACGAATAAATAAGTAACATCATGCCTGTAATCGCCGAGGAGGCAGGCAGAGGAGTATAGTACTCCCACGTTTCAGCAGTCACCCTTAGGTAGGTAAGTTATATCATATAATGACAGATATAATACAATTGTTATCTATATATATAGCTTTGTGTAAATGCATCATTGCAACGTTAGAAATGAAGTTTAATTTATTTATTTATTTATTCCTTAGATTTTCTAGTAGAGGCTCGGAGTCTGAATGTGTGTTCCGTATATGGCATGGCAATAGGCTCACCACTAATGCCGTAGTGCTACGTAAACATAAATGGTGATACGTGAGAGTGTATTATACTCCTTTGCCTATTACTTCGCGGATTATAGGCGTAATGTTACGTTCTTTGTTTGTATTTTTATTCATTAATTGTACTTTTGTTAATTTGCTGTATGTGCTGCAGTTTTCTTCCTTCCTTTCATTCTCTTTCTTTCTATCTTGCTCTCTTTCTTCTCAGATTCACACACACACACTCTCTCTATCTCTCTGTGTCTTTCTTTTTTTCATTTTCAAAGCCAATACCATAGTACCTACGTCACACCCTAAACAAAAACTTATTTACCCACGCATTATGTATGTATAAAATAATTGGCGAATCGTGGTAGTGTACCGCACGACACCTCTGCCCTCGTTTCGTTCGTACAAAACAAATTGCATTCATAAAAAATACAGACGAATTGAGTAACTCCTCATTTTTGCAGTAGCCTAAAAAAGGCGATAACAGTGCATATTTTTTTATCTGTCGTTTTTAATCAACGTCACTAACGTTCAGACGCACACCGCACCGACGCACGCATTTCTCAACACCACGCTACTTTGCCATTTATCGTGAAACAATAAAGGTCATTCTAGCGTACACGGTGACCCGGTTTCGATGGCCTGCGTTAACAAACATGTAAGGGGACAGTGTTTCTCAATCTTATACATGTTTTATAATTTGAGAACTTTATGCGCACTTTGTGAATTACACGATACGTTCATTTCTACCGCTTAGTTGTAATGTCTGGTTTGTTATGGTCCAGTGGGATTGTACAAGCATAAGATAGAATATAAGGTCAAGATTCTCATTTCGGGTCTTCATTCACTTTCGACCTATTGAGAATGAATAAAGACGGGTTCAGGTCAGGATGGCCAAGAAATCAATAAGACTCAATAAGAAGATTGTACTTTGCTACGTCCGATACGTTTTATTCTATTATTTTCTTTTATTTCTTTGGAAAACTTATAGCTAGTACAAAGTACCTATAAAGAAAATTAGGTGACATAATAACAACGATTTATGAAATATAAAGGACCTTGTAAAATACAGTTAACAAAAGCCTTTTTTAAGGAGTTTGTTTACTTAATAGTTTATTAATGTTGAATAGTCGTATTTATTCATAGAAAAATATTTTTCATTTCATTTACTGTGATGGCTTTGGGTCGTCAGATATCTGCTGCTATCCCCGAAAAACCTCGACGTTTCCAATTAGAAATTTCTTTTATTGGAAAATTCATCCAGTTTCCCGTGATTTAACTTTCTGTAGGCGACAAGCAACTAGTTTGAAAGCAACTAGCAAGAAAAGTTTGAGAAACATTGGAATAAATACATCGTGCGATCGTAATTATCCGCTCGATTCATTTTAACAACACTGTATAAAGTTTTAATTACACCCACAATTACTTTTATCTCTTTATTTGCGTCTGTCCTCGCAGTTAAGAATTTATTTTAAGCGAATGTGCCTCTTACGGTTTTATATTTACTTAACGATTGGCTGCTTGATCAACTGACAGATTTAATAAATGTAAAAAAAAGAAATATAGTATCATCTCGCCTGTAATCCCTGAAGAGGTACGCAGAGAAGAGTAGTACACACCCACGTTACACGAATTACATTCATCTCCCACCTTGGAATAGATATAGTTGTAAATTTATTATTTTATAATTGTACCCTCCTAGCTACAAAATTAATTTAAATAATTTTTAGTCGTTCATATTGAAATTTTCCATAATAGATTCAATGTTATGAAATTGCCTCGCCTGACTGTAAGCGAGTAACAATAGGAATACATAAGAGAGAGAATACATAAGGCTATGTAAAATTGACTCGGATTAATATGTTAATGAAATTAGTGAGATTGGGTTTCACTGGAACAATATATTGCTAATTGTTGATGTTGAATGAATTTATTCAAGCATACACTTCCATAATTTTATTTGTATAAGTGATAAATTAACACACAAACGTTGTATGTTCCTACCTACTTTATCTTTTTACATTTTTATTTTAAGTTTGTATATTATTTTATCTGGTCCCGGGTTAAAATCCCGCGTTGGGCTCTATTGGATTTTTCCCACTTAGATTTTTAATAGTGGTTCGAAGTCTGGATATGTGCCCGGTATATAGCAATAGGCTCAAGCCTATTTTATAGTGGGACGTAAACGTGGGAGTGCACTACATTCCCTGCCTACCCCTTCGGAGATTACAAACGTGTTTTCACGTGGTACATTGCATTTGTATATATTTTTATTGTTTCTATTTCATTATCTATCGTTTGCGATAAGGAATATCTAATTGTATTGTATTATTATAAGGTGTGTTGCCGAGATTGAGATGTGCGCAAACATTGTGCCTTTAAGATTAGTAACACCTCTGTGATGAATCTCGTACAATACGAATATTAAACTAATTGCATCGTACTGAGTAATACTATTTAGACTAATGCTACTAAAAGTTATACACCTGTAGATTTATTACCAATGAACAAGTAACCAACTAACATTCTTATATACTTACTAAGCAAAGTCATACATATCTTTCTATTCGAGTTCCGTGGCAGATCACGGACAATCGGGGCATTTGTGACTGCTGCCAGCTCGTTTGACATTTTTGTCACTTTAAAACACCACACTTAGTGATACAAGTGTGATTTTTATTTAAAAATGCATAATGCGTGCTATTAGTATATAAAGCACAGGTCGTATTAAACACTAACGAGCGAGGAAATCCTACACTCGCAGACCATCTCAGAGCAGCCACACGGCAAAGTCCCGCAATGATTAGATACGGGTTTAATTAATGGTCGGAGCCGCTTCCAGCGTCTTAGTGTTGATGAATGAACCTTTTCACGTATTTTCTACCTGAAAATGGAATAACCTGGAAAAGCAAGGATGTCGCTTTGAAAGATTTCATTCGCAGACACGCTTTTCGGACGAAGTGAGTTCAAGTTGAATAATGATTCGTAATTATGTTCAAACGGGCCCAGAGCAGTTAATCGTGGTGTAAAATTAACCGAGGCAAATATCGCTGGTTATTTTTAGTCTGTATAAATTTAATTTCGTTGTTGTTCTTGAAAAAAATTCTAAATGTTACCTACTGTTTCATTTGGTAATATGAATTTCCTGTTTAATTTACATATTATATGAACAGTTACCTGATATCAAGATAAACAATAAAACGCCAGACACAAGAAATGACTAGAACTTATATCGTAACGGGATCTGGAACATTCTCGAGTAGGTACGCTTCTATTCTTCGGCGTAGTGCAAATACGTAATCAGATTCCGCTTAGCTTACCGCTGTTAGTCCAAAGGCTGATTAAGTGTGGTAATGGCCTTATGAATTTGTATTAAAACTGTATTACAAGGACAGCGCTGATAATATGCACTATAGGCAGATTATATTTCCATCGTGCAGCCGTCACCCAACAAAGTATAAATGCCAAGGAAGTTCTTTTCACGCTCTCATTTTACATTTCGCAGTTTGAAACCATTTAACGCCATTTCGCACGATTTAATTGTCTCGTGAAATGCTATTGTCATGTAATGCTCGTTTCAGATGACGTTAAGGCCATCATCACTGGCGCACTGGAATTTGGCGAGCGACCAAACCGAATTTTGGGGTGAAGCTGGCTGCGGTTTTCAGTTTTTTCTGGATTCCTCTCAGCGCGCACTAGTGGTTAACTAAGTAAACATTGTTGTACGTGGTATGTAGTGTGGATTATTGAAGACATTTTTTTCAAACTTTTACACTTATTGCAGTTAGGTATACTGAGAATGGTACCTATCTAACCTTTCTTTCCTTTAAAGCATTTACTCGTATACCAAACAATCCTTTATACACATGAAAAATGGTATTTTTCTGCATTTCATAATAATCATTTTTTGCTATTAATCCTATAACGACTTTGTTGTAATCGGCCGGAGTTAATGAAGGACGAACGAACATATATGTAGGTACGAAAGAAGCCGGGTTATCCTAAAAAACATACGCAAGGTGAGCTGGTGTACATTTAATCATAATCACTATTTTGTTATGGCATAGCTATAGATTATTGTGTATCCCTATTAAATCCTATCTGCCGATTTCTGTCGACATACCGAGATTACTGCGGTTTTCATACATACTATATTTGCTCAATTACAGAGGGATACTAATGAGTTATACACGTTCATCAATATTCTATTAAGATACTGTATAATCCTCTCCAAGCAGATTATTTATACAGCTAACTCTGACCCAAGTCACATTTACATTGTAACGGTCTTGAGCTGTGTATCCCTAATATATTGGAATTGTAGTTTTGGTTCGTACGTAAGGTCAATCCACATTAACATTTTAATATAATAATGACAGATGAAACGATCATTCACATAGTTCGTTTATAATATTTAAATGACATCCGTATGATTAAAATAAATAATCAACGTAAGCAGCCTGTGTAAAATAAAGAGAGAAGTAAAGGCTCGCAACCAACCAACATAAATAATAATAATAATAATAATAATAAGGCAGTCGACCGTCTATCACATTACCTGTGGTCATAATGAGGAAGTACGCCTAAAGGTGATGAAATGTGCGAGCACAAGAACAATTAACTAAATAACCTAAAGTTAAGCCGAAGATTTTAAATTGAAGAAATGAATTTGAATTTTTAAAATAATCACAGTTCTCTAGATTATAATCACGTAGATTGTAAAACAAAGCCTTTTATAAAACAACCAATAATTTAAGAGGTGAACTTCTCTACCGATCTAAAGAAAACATGAAACGACCTACAAATTAACGAAATAATAAAATAGAAATTGAAATCAATAAAATGCGTTCAAATAATATAATATTACACGTCAAGAGCTTTTCAGCTTTTTTATCTTTATATATAAAAATTTCGTGTCACGATGTTCATTTGCGCTGATCTCCGAAACCACGTAACCGATTTCAATGAAATTTTGTAGATACATGTTATTTGTTCCAATTTAAATGTTGAAATGTGCGTTTTTGATATTTTATAATGGTTAGGGAATAATCTGTATAAAAGTATCATTATACAAATCTTTATGCATATCATTTATGTGGTAAAATACAATATTCGTTTCTATAGCGCTATCGTACACAAATATGACAATTTATATTACATTAAAAATTTTGCGCAGGCATACATTTTCGCCGCGCGGTAGAATGAGAGGGGGATACGAGTACTTCCTCTTCTACGCGGGGCCGGGCGGTCTTCTCTCCCTCCGTCTTACGAATTTTCGATAAGGCCACGTGACCTGACGCGAGTTTAACATTTTTTACCCACCACAAAAAGTGCACAACGCTTCTGAAGAAGTTTTCAATTCAAAAACCGTGAAAAGGCGGTACGGGGCTCTCCGGGTCAGCTAGCTTACCATAAAAATATCACGTAATCAGATCAAAGGCTCCAGGCTATTATTACCTTAAATAAATCCTAGAATTAATATTTTAACTCATAAATTTGGTCTGCAATCGATTTGCAAAATAATTAGTTCGTTGAAAATAAATGGTATGTTAGCATCAACATAAACAATACTTATGTAAATTAAAAGCAAAGCGGGTGGGTAAATCTATAAAAATGTAATAAAATCTAGCATTTCTCCTCCTAAATATTTTCAGGTATCTAGGTCTGTAAAATAGGTTGTTACACTAGAAATCTCACATTTATGTTCCATGTCTCATGTTTATAAATTTTAATTAAGATTTGATGCAAATAATTGTTGAAAAATATTTCATGAGCAAACCCATAATTCAAGTAATACACAACAGTAAAAAACCGTAAGTTTTAAGAAGGCTGGAGTCAGAAATGGCATATCTGATGCTCATATGGCAGACAATAATTTCTTTATTCAGAAATAACAATATTTATAGGCCATAATTAAACAATTTTGTAAATTATACGATTCTCTCAATCGAAGCTAAGAGAATTAGTAATTAGCATCACAAAGGCAAAAAGGAAAAGTCTGAAGAACAATAATATAATCACTTACAACGGTGAAAATGACCATTAATGTCGCGCCACTTAATCCGCTTTACATTGAAAACAAAACCGAATCTTCCTCATAAATTAAAACCGCAAATTCCTGCGTGGAAGTTGATCGCTTAATTTATAGGGATAAAAATGCCATTACGATAACGACGCATTCGTTTTATGAAGCTTTAAATGGTACATTAGGACCAATAAAAATAGGCGACGGTTAAAAAGGAACTGGAAGAAAAGATTTTTCATCCTTCCAAATAATAATGTAAAGTGTCAAAAGGCTGGAATTAAAATGGGAACGGTCCCCACTGAATGGGCCCACGGGAAATTTTGTGACGGGTGTAATCCGAAAACGAACGGGCGCTAAAAACGCTGCGTTTTAACATTCAATATTTTAATTGAATAGCTCGTTAATCGAGTGTTTTCAAGCGCGACTGCTGAGAGGTCTTGGTATGATCCTAGGTTCTGGCAAAGTATTATTGCGTTTTTCTAACTTAGAATTTGGACTAGTAGCTAGGAGTGTGGATTTCTAAAAATCTAATAGTCTCACCCCCTATTCCATGGGTCATATAACAATGGGTGAAAGGAGATCTGTTATATCTATAGTGTATGTTTGATCTTTGCAGGGTCAATCTATGAGTGTCAATAAACTGCAATAAATTAATATGCGTGTTTACTTTAAAACTCAATCGAGGTGCAACCGAAGAGACATAACATGCCGTTACGGGAAAGACACACTTAACGTTATGTTGTTCGTTCTTTATAAGCTCCAGAAACTAATATAATATTTACACTTTTTTAGTAAATGCTATAAAGTATGCCGTTTGCACTTCGCCATGCAATAGTCACAGCATTACGTTTCAATTTATAAGGTGTGCTTGTTTTCGACAACCATGTTCTGGTTCAGTGCACAATAAATGTCTATGGATTGTCAATATCGCTAATACGAAGTTGTTTTATTCTTTTGCTTTTTTAGTACAAAAAAGTGCCCGGTATATGGCAATAGGCTCACCACCTATTCCATCGTGGGACTTAAAAGTAACTGGTGAAACGTGGGA
>DWFO01004029.1:0-11708 GCA_018246595.1 Mimoniades nurscia nurscia
ACATCATCAGTACCTATGTAGTAGTTTTATTAGATTAAACTTTAACATAACATTCACGCCTGTCTTACCCCGAAGGGTTAGGCAGATGAGCATAGTACAAATAAAAAATACAAACTATATCGTGAACCATTATTGACTAAAATTATCTTTCGGATATTTTTTTCATATTTTTTTTACATTTTCCAATAGTGGCCTGGAGTCTGGATACGTGCCCTGTGTATAGCAATACGCTCAGCATCTATTCCATAGTGGAATTTAACGTAATTGGTGAAACGTGTGAGTGTAATACACTTCTCTGCTTAGAGATTATAGACTTGATGTTAAGTATTTTTCAGAAATGTGTAGATAGTGTTTATGTATGGCCTCTGCTTTATAATTGAAATAAATTTTTGTTTACTAATTATAGCATTAGAATAAAAAAAATAGACTCTGTCAACAAGTTGGCGCAATTTTTAATGTTGCCAACTCAACAGTGTAAACTTACCGTAAAGTCTGCCTGCCCGTTAGCCTTTAGTACGCATTGCATTAATACAATTTACAGGTAAACAGCTCACAGCGAGCGTCCGCCAGCCATTTGCAATCCTAATGGAAAACAAATCGAAATATTTATAGCTCACATAAACATATTTGTGAAGAGGAAAATTAATAAAATTGTTTTGCCCGGATGACCCAGAATTGAATATTGTCACGAGGTTTTTCGCTGTTCATAAATACAATCTAAATAATGATATTTTGAATAAATACTACATGTTTGCTTAGATATTCCAATTCATTCAGAGAGAAGAGTCGTATCGAGCAGTGGAATTATAAATGGGTCGATGATAGAATGAATTCCTCAGCATCATGAGGCGAGGTTACCTGGGTGTATCTTTCTGAACATGCCAGTATTTAAAGATGGTGAAGGCTAAAAAGAGAACTTTTTTAAGACTCCTCACAAGCTATGAAATTATTTGTCATTTAATTTAACACGAAATGAATTGTGACTGTCTCTTAGTTGCAGTGGTTGTGAGCGCAACTGTCGATCAATGGGTTCTGGTTTAAATCCCGAGTCGGTATAACATTTCTTGAACTTTCTAGTTGAATTTTTAATAGTGGCTCGAAGTCTAGACTTGCGCGTGAAATTAAGCTACAAAACAAATTGTTCACTTCGTTTATACGCCTAGCAGGCGTGGTTTATTTTATCAGTAGGTACATACGGTTGACGGATAGTTAATAACAATTCACAAGATCGCAAAGCGTAATATGTCCATGGACATAATACGTCTATGGACGAGCTATGTATGTGATATCAATTCGACCTAAATACTTCAAAGAGCCATTGTTCAGGGATTACTGCTCCGGCGATTGTAGTCGTACAACGACCCACTTGAGGTTTGTTCATTGGTAAGAAGAAAATATATAAGACATATTTTATTTCTTTTGTCCTATTGAACTTAAATATACTTACGTTCCTGTAAATGTTGTTTACTTGATAATTCATAGGATGTTTGGAATCGCGATATATGTATATTATTTTAACTGTATCATTTGTTGTGATTGACTTAATGTCCGTTGTATTTATAAGATTCTTGTATTTCACAATGGTTGGAGTTACGTGTCGTTTCAATGGCGATTAGAAAAAAAAATTAACTCTATTATTACTATAGAGCCTATTCCATGTAGCCTTTTGTTACGAAAGCGTATAAAGTATTATATAAAAGTTAACGAAATAATCTTGAGAGTATCAGCACGCTTTAGTTCTCAACGATGTTGGACACTGTTTGATGTATTGAAAGTTGTGGGTTTGATTCCTACGCAGGACATATATTCGTCTGCTCGTGCACGGTGTATGTATGTAGCTATATATCTGCGTCGAAGCACTAATGTGTGTTCTGTGTCAGGGTGTACACCTTAATGTATAGTATAAGTATGCATTTATATGTTATTTATCAGTCGTTTAATTAACATATTACAGATTGCCGACTCTGGGATCAGATGGCCGTGATGTTCTAACATATTTATTTAGCAATGTTACACTGAAGTAGACTAGGTTTTATCAAGTCTTTGTTTAACTTTAGTTTGCATGTTCAAGCGATGTCGCAATGTCACAAACAAAGAACAGCTGTGAAGTTTGTTTCTGTTAACTGTTTAATGTGTATGTATATTTGTATAACAATATACGCAAAAAACAAATAACGTCAAACACAAAAATTGTAATAACAAGTCAGTTACAATGGTTACCACGAAGGCCACCTAGCGAGAGAAATCTGAAGTTTCAAACTTCCAAACAAAAGTACTGATTTTTATTTAAAAATTGTGAATCCGTACCATTCTCGAATCAACGTAATCAAGCACACAAAATATCATAAAAGTTAGTCCAGCCGTTTAGGAGGAGTTCGGTGACATACAAAAGCACAAAAGAAATATACCTACATATATATAATATGTATAAAGATTATTTGACTGCCACGTTTGTCGTGTTGGTTGCGAGTGCGACTGCCGATAGGGAGGTCCCGGGTTCGATTCCCAGGTCGGGCACCACAAAATTTTTCTAATTTACCTGTTCTAGTAGTAGCTCGAGCTGGAGATGTGCCCGGTGTATGACAATAGATTCGCCACCTATTCCATAGTAAGACCTTAACCTAGCTGATGAAACTGTTCTATATTTATCTGCCTACCTCTTCGGAGATTACGGGCATGATGTTACGTTACAAATATATTTAAAAATTCGTGTGCACATTTCAAATTCTCAACGCTAATGTCCGTAATAAGAAGCCAATAAAAAATCAATTCCGTCCAATAAAAAGCTATTTGATTTCGCACCGGGCCTCGTAAAATGATATTGCATCAATTGACTTTATCACTTATGTGCTCAATATTAGTGATACCCACGTATTTATACATTTATGTATGTATTGAAAATAATTTATATCATTATAAAGTCAATACTTTATTGACTACAACTGTTTGCTTAGTATAAAACTATAAACTGTCTACATTTGAATTAGTTTTATTTTGTCGAAAGTTCCTTCATTAATTTGGTCATTCATTCGTCTCTTAATAAGTATGCACCTTATATGAAAATATAAAACATAACATCACTCCCGTAATCCCCGAAGAGGTAGGCAGAGGAGTGTAAACTCCAACTTTTCGCCGGTCACTACTAACCAATCTGAAGAAATACAAAATTAATGTCATGTTAAACAAAACAAAAAGATAAGATAAGATAAGATTTTTTATTCTTTCCTAAATTTAGTATGGCAAATAATAAATAAATTTAATAAATCCCACAGTAGAAGAGTCTATAGGTACATGACATTCCACAGTGCTACGTAGGTATATACATATGTATTATGTGAAACAATCACAATTAGCTTTGTGCCTACAACGGTAATGAGTCATATCTGGTTGATGGACTTCCGTAACAAACAAGATGATTCTCTTGTCTGCGTCTTTATTTTTAAACGACACTAAATTATTAAGTGGCAGGAACAGACAGGGCTAACACGATCTCATAAACACACAACTTTTAGTTCTACTTTTCTTAGCATACAGTCAAAAAGTAGAAACACCCTACCTACGCCTGGGTTTCCAATATTTGTAATATACATACATGTTGGAAAGTAGTGCGACAATATTGACATATCATGTAAGTGCTGCTATATGTATGAAACTGTTAAAATTGTAATATGCTTTGACATTTCTAATAGAATATGACGACTACCTACCTCTTTCCGTCTACAGCTGGACACAGAACTCCCTAATAATAAATCTTGATTTTCGCATCCAACTGCTGCCAGCCACTGAACGTGCAACGTCACTCCACGTAGCTGGAAAGAGTCCCAAATAATTATAATTACTATTTTCAATTAAATTTTTTGGTACGCGATTGAAAAACAAAGGGAAATTTACTTTAAATTTTTCATAAACATAATAATTGCCAGAATGTATTCAAATGAGACGAGAACCCTTGTATTGAAGAATTTCCCTTCCGTGTACTGTGGCAGCCAGGGACACAAGTTTCCCGACCCAGTACAGGAGCCCGTACGACTTGTTTGTCACTGGTTTTTGAAATTCTTAATAAAAAACCTCTTTCTTCTATCTGTCGCATCTGGTCCACCAAATATTGTAACTCCACCTTTATTGGTAAAATAAGTAAAAATCATTACTTTTTCTTAACTTTTCCTCATATAATAATTAACCATTTCATACACGCACACGCATTTCATGACTGGCAACCCTGCCTACAGGAGCTGCTGTATGATGCAGTTCCTCAAGTTATCCAGACTATAATCGTCTCACTGCGCATTTCCTGTGTGCTCTACAATTGCACAAGGACAATCTCAATTGAATCTGCCATCGTATGCTTCAATTGCATACCAGAGAATTTAAATTGGAATATTTGTACCTATAACCTTTAAATTATACTTGTCTGTTTTTTAAGTTATAATGTATACGAATATGTAAGTATATTACAATTGTTGAGTTATCCTAGTTGTATGACAATTATTATTCTACAAAATAATAATTTTAATAGCCCATTGCATTAATTTAAAAGTGTATTTATCAGTCGGACAAGCCATGATTATTCCTTCATATATGCAGGTAATGAGGCAGAATAGTATAGGTATCAAAATGCAAAGGTAGAGCCACATCAAAAGTTACAAAGCTGGAAATAAGAATTTGTCAAATGTCTTGTGCTGCCCTCTGAATTTATCCCAGCTCAACATCTTACGGCTCATTGTGTCAGTGGCCACATAACGAATACGTAAATAATTTGGAACCACGTTTTGCGAACAGTTCAAAACAGCATGAAATGAGCGCAAATATTCATGAACTGAGGAGGAGGTCATTTTATCGAGAAACTTTTCTGTCCAACCTCATGCCATTCATTACTCACCTACAAATAAAAATTACCTGATTTTTTTTTCATTCTTAACAAAATGGCAGCCAGATCACCTAAGAACATTACTTTTTCCCCACCCCATAAATGCTTGAAGAAGTATTTGTTTAGAACAAATTTATATTCGGGTCACTTCTGGAACCTACTAAATATTTCTAAAATATGTAAATAAGAAAAAAAGACATGACAACTACTGACATAACATTGTCATTGTTATCGTACTTAGAACAGGTACATACGTGTCAAGGGAGTCTTCAAGAGGAAACAGGTGGGGGTCCATGACCTCCTCCCCCTCCCTCTTAAGATTCAAAGTTCAAATATTCCATTACTGCTGCTATAGTATATTCGTCCTACTAACAACCTTCCCTACGTACAGAACATATTTTATGTATTAAAAAAAAACTGAAAATATTATTTTTACGTTACCGAGCTACCGAGTGCGCGAAGAAGCGACACCTTGCAGTTTGAAGGAGTATTTACTCGAAGTCATAGTTGTGTAGGATTAAGAATAAACGTACAATTAATTATTTCAATTATTTATTCGACAATACAATATATACAAGACAAATATATAAATTTAGCCAATGTTCTTGGTTGTGACAAAATAATAGGATAAATTCATAATTCATTATTAAAATTGCTTTTATTGTGCATTATTTCATCTAGCTTTTAATTGCATTGCATCATGCAAGTGCTACTCAACAGTAGAAAGTAAACAAATTAATGGAATGGAACAATAAAAAAAGTCCAGAAAAATGTCGTTAAATACCCTATCATACACTAACTTAATGTATCACGTTTTTGATTCCAGTTAAAATAAATTAATCCTTATGTTAAGTGGACATCCACAATTTTAGGAGGTGGTAGTAAAAATTAAATAAATAAAAAAATTAAGTACATGACATTTGGTATAGATACTTTGGATATTATTAAAATATTACGAGCCTTGTGATTTATTTCATTGGCAAGATATACATAGAAAAGCAATGAAAATAAATTTCATTGAATTCCGATTACACAAGTTACTACAATTTTAAAATGTTTTAATTGATTCGGTATAAAATTAATTACCCAAAATATTATAAGTCCTAACTTAATTTAAACAGTAACAATAAAAATAAATTAGGAACAAAATTTGGTTTAGACGCTTTGGATATTAAAGATAACGATCTATAAAGTGTAACTTTATAGAATGAGAATCATTTTGCAGGCAAAATATACAGGTAAATTAAAAAAAAATTAAGGACTATTTAAAATATCAAGAGCAAATTCATTAAATTACAATTATACACCAAGTCAATACAACCTTGAAGTGATTTTAAACGATTTTAGTGTGAAATAAATTAAACTTAATGCTATACACCCATACCGTAGTTTATACGGTAAAAATACAATTATAAAAATAAATATTTTAAGTACATACAATTATAAAAATAAATATTTTAAGAACATCAAATTTGATTCAGACACTGAATATTAATGCTGTTTCTTGTCAATTACAATATTATATGTAATTGACAAAAAAGTAAATTTAATTGGCAAGTAAGTAAGTTTATTGACAAATAAGCAATTATAAGTAATTATAATTGGGAAATTAGTAAGTAATTATAAAAGGTAAGTTATTATGCATGATGATCATTAGTTAACATATATATTACGATATAAAACTAATATATTGTTGATGATCATGTTACACTCGCCGATATCCTCATCTATATTCGCTTTTAAACTTAACTACTTGTGATAAGTCACTTTTATATATAAGAATTTATACAACACAATATTGTATTACTACATATTCTGTTGTAAGAATTTCCTCTCGTTAATGCAGTTCTCCAATTCGTCATGATATTTATCGATCTTCGCATCGAACCCCGGACTCTGCATATCACAATCGAAACTATCGCCAGTAATTATCTTCTCTCGGTTCAGTGTTGAATCAAATCTTACCTTTTTACCCGGCGTACTCGTTTTATTATGCGACAGATCTATATTATCGTTGACTCTTTCTTTTAACGGAGTGACGTTCATATTGAGTCGTGTGTTCCTGATAGTTTTTATCGTTTCGTATTGATGTTCCTCATCATCCTCGATTTCCTCAATCTCGATTTCATCTGAATTGTCCAAATTCAATGCTGGGTTCATTATTCCTGAATCTTTAACGACTTCCTTTTGTTTCGGCGTTTTCCTTGGCACTTCATAAGGATTTAAGGTGACGTTGTTGTGGGCCTTCTCGCCTTTGAACGTTTTCTTCAAAGTCTTGAAAACTTTCTTCGATAGCTTGTTGCTCGCCTTCAGTATCTGCTTTTTCAAATCCTTTTTGCTGTCTGATGATTCGTTGGATGTGTTTCTTTCTGAAGTTTTGTTCATGTTCATGATATCCACAGCGCTAAATTGTGACACATCCAACCCTAAGATTTTACTTTGCTTATTATAAAATGAGTCGATTGTGTCGTCGCCTACATTTTCGTATATCGGACTTTCCGCTCTGTAGTTATCAATATTCTCATACTCATTCATTTCACAGTTGTTTGACTCGTTAACGGTTGAAATTGTACTATTTGTGTCGCCAGTGAACAATCTGCGCGGTATTAAATCGTTCGCGTGTGGTCTTTTCAGGGCCTCAATGTCGTATTCTAATTCAGGATTCGTTGTGTGCGATTCCAAAAAGGGATTTTCGGTTTCATCATCGAAGTTCACATTCAAATTTGGATCTAGAAAAGGATTCGTATTCTTTTTGGATGATATAACTTTCTTTTTTGTTATTATTGTTATAGTCTTGATTTCCATGATGTTACTCTCGTTTAAATCGTCGTCCAAATACAACGAGTTACTGGTAACGCTGGGAGACTCTAATGCTAATTTATCGATGAAACTGAGGCTTAAATTGCTTGCGTTATTGACAATTATTTGATTTGTAACATTTGTTTGCACGTTAGTAGTGTTAACAGATGAATCTGTTTTATCAAAGTTCATTGTATTCGAGGACTTTTGTTCTAAAACTGAAATACCGGAGTCCATTTCAATGTCGTTCACATCGTTGTCGAGATTTGATATGTTCTCGTTTAAGATGCTTCCAGTAGACGTTGCAGGCAAAACGAAACCAGGGTGGATGGTATTTCGAGTAGCCATATACTGTGATGTATTTGGTATGTTTTCTACGTCATTTAAATTGGCATATATAGGCTCGTCAATCTCACTGTTTGGTGGGTGATTAATTCTAGGTGGCAATTCAATGGGAGTTTCATAGTTACGGACATTCTTCTTGACATTCTCAAGCTCACGAGCGAGGAATTCATTGACTGCGGCCTTGCTGATCCCCAAATCTAGAGCGCTGTTCTCAAAGGCGGCTATGTTACAGCTCGTTGTGCGTTTCCTGCGTTTATTCAGTGTTACCTCCATCGCGTTATTGCACATTGGATCCTCGTTAACGAGCAGATCCAGGGCAGGGTTTAGAAAGACATTGGGGCAATGTGTGGCAATTTTCCTCTTGCTTGTTGGTTTCACTTCAAATTGATTGTTGTCAACTGGATCCATGGTATGCTGGAAACAAAAAATCATATTGACATTAAAAGATGTAATACAAAGTTGGGTTTAGCCCTATAAAATTATTACTATTCCACCTCTTTGACATTAAAATGTCACCATCAGACTATCTGGACATCTGTAAGTTGCATATTTGGATAAATTGAAATACCATTTCTGACTGACTTTGAAACTGGCACATGACAACGTAACATAACTTCACAGCTGTAATCCCCGAACAGGTAGGCAGAGGAATGCAGAATACTCTCACGTTTCACTGGTTACGTTTACGTCCCACATTGGAGTAGATGGTGAGCCTATTGCCATGCATCGGGCACAAATCCAGATTCCGAACCACTACTTGAAAATCTAAATTAGAAAATTTTGTAGTGTTCGACCCGGGAATCAAACCTAGGTCAATAAATATATCGTTAATATAACTAAATAAATATATCGTTAATTTTTACTTTCCAAAATATGCATTTAACATTAATAACAAAGATTGGAATTAATAGCAAAAATTGGAATCAAATCAATTTTATAAAGAATTTCACAATAATAAAATTACCCATAATGTAGTAACCCCACTTTTTACATATAATTTGTGATGAAACTAATATTTCATTATTATATTCCAATCCGTTTTATGCTACACATGATTCTAACTAGTTCATAATTGGGAAGATGATAAATTGGAACGAATTTGCAATTTATTCCTTATGTTTTAACTATTCAGTAGCTATATTGTGTGATTTGATTCATAAAATAATGATATTAAACAAAGACTAGTTGCATATCAGTCACAAATATTAATAAAGTTGTAATTAGTCGTACTATATTTCTACAAACGTACTTACACATTTAACTGTGGCAAATAACAGTTATCCGAAACGAAACACATTAAAAAGCACAAGATACACTACAATGTATAATTAAATGTATACTTTATTCAATATTTTTATAACTTTCATTCATAAATGTCAGTATTCCGTAAAACAATAACTACGTTTATAATTTCGGCAGGTGTACATTTGTGACGGTTATTTTAGACAATCGTGACAGTTATTCAGGGCTGCCATGATTAATACGAGAAATTCTACTAAGCTTTGGCTGTTGAATAAATAAATAAGATATTCATCTTAAAATTCGTCTCACGTGTTTAAAATTTTATATTAATATCTAGAACATTATGATATTTTCTTTACTAACTTTTGAGACCGTTGTGGTGCAGCGTAAAAGTTAGAAAACAATTCATTAGAAAATTTAGATTGTGAATATTTCATCCATAATAGTAAGAACAACTAATAAGTATTGTTTTTTAAGAACAAATTCATAAAATGGAATTTCAAATATGTTATTTTGAAGTAATTAAAAGAGATCATGCATTTTTGATTATTTTTTAATGTACGACTTCACAATTTTTTAGGCTTACTTAGTAAATATTCATAACTGTATGCTTACTCATTGATACTTTTGAAATCTAAAAAATTAATTTTATAAAATAGCTTTAAAAATAAAACGAAAGGGTAAATAAATAACAAATAACCACAAATAATATATTTATTGCTAAACAAATCACATTACACGGTTCCCCGAACCAAATTAACTAACTACATGTAGGTAATAAAACATATCACAAAACTCCATGTAGGAGAACATTAAGGAAGTTCCACCACTGCTCGACCACTACCACCGCTAGCAATTTGTCCATCATAAAGCTGGTTAACCGAAAATTGCTGAATTTTTGGGATAAAATGGTACGTTATGCGAATAGAACGAAACAAGGCATTCTGACATGCATTGAAAAAACCAATACATTGAATATTCACTCAAGCGGAAATCTACCGCCCTTTGTGGGTAAGCGCAGTGGCACACATAGGTCTACCCGCACTTCAGCATATGCTCACCGCTAAAAGTACTACGCTTTACACCATAGTGTTTTAACAATAAGTGTTACCACCACCTTAAGACTAAATACATACTTAACATAATTTTTTTTCTCATAAAAAAACGATTGTCATACATATGTTTTTTGCGTTTTGTACTGCCTTTGTACCCTCTCAATTCATCGACCTTTAAAACAAAACAATAATAGACATTACAAACAATAATAGACATTATAAAGCTTAATACTTACATGAAACAAACAAAGTTTTCATACACTGGTAAGTTATTAAAAAAATCAATTACATAATGTCAAATGCAACATTTAGATAAAAGAGAGCTAAGTACAGAAAATTTTCAGATAATTAAATATTTTTAAAATACTAGATTAAATGAAAATGCTATAAGATCCTAAATGCATGTTAACAAATTGTTTTTGAACATTTTACAATTAAGTACTCGCGTAGGAATACATCTGGTCGTGTCATCTATGGTTCTCGATTTTGTTCATGGTTGAATGAAACGAAAAACTATAAAAGTTATTATACACAAAAATACAATGCAATTGTTTTTAAGTACATTAACATATTTAACTTCTCAGTTTTAAATGTAAGGTTCAACTTATGCAAGAAACGATAAATCTGCCCATAGAGCTTAGTTTTTAGGAACATCAAATTTCAATTCTAAAATTTTTGAATACAAATTATTAACAAATCTTCTTTACAACACAATAGTGCCTTTAATTGACTACTTCCCAAATTGTACATACATAGACTAACTAGTCGTTTCACATCAAATCGTACAATATGCCACATCTATTACACTATTAGAGGATCTTATTAAAAAAATTGGATCTTATAACTTATAAAATAACTTGGTAATATATTAAATACCAGTAAAATTAATTTGGGAATGAGTTGTCTAATACATAGTTATCACGAAAAGCGCTCGTAAGTCAAACGACAGCTAGAGTCATCTCGTGGCGATATTTTGCAAGCGTTTCTGTCCATTGAAAACACACAGCAGTCGGACAACTTGACATTTAGACGGTTTGGATACTTCTTACGTATTTGTTGGATTAAAAACTGCAACTAAGCGAAACCAAACTGGTATAGCAGAGTAAGATAAGCTTCTCGAAATCCATACCTATAGTATATAAAATAAAAAGTACATCATAAATATAACTGAATGATCAGTGACATTTCTGAATTTCGTTAGCTATATGGCTTATAGCTAACCAAAAACTTAAACGCGGTCGAGATGAGGTCGTTACGCCGCATATGTGGCTTAAAACTCGCCGACCGTGTTCGCAATTCTGATGTAAGAAAGATGCTTTGTATGAGAGTATCGGTGTAAAAATGAGAAAGGGCATGCTCCGATGGTTCGGACATGTTGAAAGAATGGCTGATGAAAGAAT
>DWFO01004030.1:0-11706 GCA_018246595.1 Mimoniades nurscia nurscia
ATGCTCATCACACAAATATTTATTCTGGGTGGGAATCGAACCCACGACCCCAGGCGCAATAGTCACTACCCACTGCACCAACGGGCCACTGACTAATGTGCGTATAATGTTATAGGATTGCTATAGAGCAACCCCAAAACTAGGTTTAAGCCGACGTAAAGAGTGTATAAAATCTATTTAGTAACGAAACTCATGACCAATTTCCTCTAAAAGAGATCGGTCAATAACTGTTCGCGTCCATTGTGACTGAAAGTGAAAGATAGCTTCCGTAAGCCAACATTGCTTTTTGCTCGATACAAAAAATATTTTGTTCGTTAATGATCGTTCTATCAATGTTTACGATTTGGTTAACAATTAGACTTACCAGTAATATTTCGTTATGATTTTGTTAATGAATACATTTTCTATAAACAATTTGAACAAAATTAGTCTTGCGTATTAATAAGCTTACTATGTAAACTCACTTAGTGAGAATCAGCTTTTCCAGTGGGGTAGCGCTGATGTCGTCGTTCCTCAGTGGTCCCATATCTTCATGAGCTCGAGTGTCCACGTTCAAGAGGACGTGACAACCACCGCAAGTGTAGTAGTGAATATCGAACCTTATATAACAAGGAATAAGGTTCAGTTTTGTAAAATAGTGTCACGAATTCCGAATAATAAAATTCAATGTAAAACTAACTAGGATGGGTACCGCGCCTTAATATAGTAATATGGTATGAAGGAAATTAAACATTCCTTATCATAATAACCTTAACATATATGTATAGTAACTCTTTAGTCATTTGTAGAATGAGCCGATTTATACTCCTGAAATATAACAGTCTTTAAACTCCTGAAGTATAACGCTCTTTCGCAATTCAGGTGTCACGTTTCTAGAACGTTTATCACAATTGAGAACAGAAATAAATAGAAACATATACCGTCTCTCGGCGTGATAATTACGCAGCAACTCGCGATTCGTATTAAATAACACTCCAAAATGTCCAGAGCAGCAGGTGACCTGGAATAATAAAGAAACACTTGCTTTGAAGCAAAAAAAGTAAATTGTACATGTAAATGAAACATGTTACATTCGTGTTAACAGAGATACTTAGAACACGGTGCTTTCTGTTTTACCCATAAGGACCTGGTCTTATAGTATATTAATAATAATAATAGGTAATTCCCAAGTTCATAAGGAACAAAGCAAATATGTTACGGTCTACAGCTCTCGTTTAAACTCGAATGCAAATGTTTATCCGCTGCACCACCATTTGTCGTGCAATGGGGTGCACGCTATCGTACATCTAGAGTATAAAAAATCAAGTTAAATGTTTCAGCTAAACTCGTAGCTATATATACGTACAGCGTAAAACACCACGGATTGGGAACGACGGTTACATTGATCGGTCCGACCACAAGTGGCACTACATCAAAAGCGTTTTCGTGCTTCGGCAACGTGAAGCGATCGCACCCTGATGTTATCTTCATCAGACGCGGATCTGTGGTTCTCAAAGTGATTGAAGTTTTGTTTTGGTGTGCGTTATGTGCTGGTGTGCGTATAAATAATTTTTCAAATCAGCATTTTTCCAGCGGTAGGTATTTAATTTATTTAGATATGTAATTAGTTTTTTTAGGAAATGTAAAACATTTTTTATATGATATGATGCGTATTATGAATGCTTAACACAAACATATGGGGCAAATTCTCAGTGGAGCGTATGTTCTTCCAAAGTACATGTATTCGAGCACTTAAGCAGGAAGGCATCTGTTTCCAAGATGACGTATTTCTCATAGAACCTTCATAGTTTGAACGAATGACATTGAAATGATGAAAATCAATAAAATTCGGCGCGGGGATCGAGTCCAAAAATTGTCGACTAGTACTCGCACTAGCAACGAGTCACCAAGGCAGTCAATCTTACACACCCATATCGGCAAAGCTGGAGTCTTCAGTCTGGATCCAGGGAATTGCTTGTTTATAGTTGCAGCAACATTCTCCTCCACTCCATACCACACGAGCAGCCCTACAGCACTGCGGGACAGAACTCCGAACTGGGGCATTGCCTGGAACATGTATCAACCAATGCATATGTACGATAATATCTGACCTTCGTGCAAAGCGTCTAAATCGAAGGAGAGATAAATGGAGTGGATTATAGGAAGTTTCAGTTTCGATCATCAGTGGTTGCGAGTTACCAACATTATTCGTTTAAACTACATATATTCATATTGTATGTAATTCATACGAAATATTACAAAATTAAGATATCACCAGTGAAAATCTTAATAAATACTTAAATAGCCAAATTCACTATGAGGCATTTTAATTATATGGTAATCCTAACGCTTTGCGTCATGGTCGACTTTATGTTAAGTTATAATTACGAAATCTTATAAAAAAACTTTTATTTATAAAAAGTTAATTCAGCAAGCATTGATCGCTTATGGACATGAATATAGATGGATTATGATTAATATAACTGACATAATGATCCTCATCGCCGACGTATTGTACGCCGTTGTGAAGGTACGGCGTAGCGCGGCCAGTCAGCAGCAACGTGGTCACGTTTATCGAGCCTTCAACTTGAGCGGACACCAGGTGCGAGAGCTTCCCATCCAGGTCCTTCGTCACACTGTACATATATAACAAAATTTTCATAAGCATACATTGTTGTATTAGACATAACTCGTGAAGATGACGAAACTGTAAAATCTGACTGTTATCAAGGAATTCTGAGGCCTAAATTAATTTCAGCAATTTCCACTCTTCATCCATAATAAGACGTTTTTAATTGTCTCTTGTATTATTGTTGGGTTAATTAGATCAGAATGTAAAAATGCATGAAATCTTTAATACTAGGACGGCTAGAGACACAAGAATGAACTCCATTGGTGTTGCGTTAACAAAATCAACACCAGGTGAGTGAGTTACCCCGTCGTTTTGATGCCGCGTATCATATCCAAGGCCACCTAAATTAATTTCAAAATTGTTACCTGTTGCGACAGTTTGTTGATTTGAATAATTATTTAAAACACGCTAGATTTATTACCTATATTTCCATTAATTAATTAAGCCAATCACCTCATACATATACATATATTTAAACTTTAGTTTCCTCAGAACATTTTATCTTGACTCATCTACTGCATAAATTTTTTATTCGATATACATATAATCAAAGTTAGTATCTAGATTTGCCTTAGAATCAGTTAAATGCTTTACTATATCTTTACTCTTTTTCTTAATATTCATTACTTACTTTTCGCATCCTCTAGACAGCATGACTGCGTATAAGAGTAGCAGAGCACCAGCCCCTTCTTCGGTTTGAAACTGTGAAACCAATAAAATACAATTAGTTTCTCCTTTACTCACATTGCTATGTGTAAGCCGGCTTAACGCACATATCTTTTCTCGGGTTAGCCAGATTAGTTTCGGACCTATATGAGGTCTTTCTGCATGAAATCGCTCCGATTGCAGCGAGGCACTCTGTATCTTATACATAACAATGTGTAACACTTACCAAACATTTAACAATAAAATTAACATTTTTATATGCTCCAATACATTTTTCATGTAGCTGAAACTTTCATGTTATCTACATGTATTTGAATAGTATCTTAAGGGTAGGTAAGGGTTAAGTTATGCTTAATTTAATTATTTCTTAGTCAACGCTCGTGGAAGGAGAATATGCATTGAAGATACTTTACAGCTAAAATAAAATATACTGTAACAGATAATTATATAAATAAAAAGTAAGTAACATCACGCCTGTAATCCCCCAAGAGGTAGGCAGAGAAATGTAAAACACTCCCACGTTCCACCAGTTACTTTTTACTTCCCACTATAGAATAGGTGGTGAGCCTATTGCCATATACCGGGCACATATCCAGATTCCGAGCCACTACTAGAAAATCCAAATTAGAAAATTTAGTAGTGCCCGACCCAGGAATCGAACCTAGGACCTCCCGTTCGGCAGTCCCACTTGCAATCAACACGACCAACGAGGCAGACGAACATATAAATATATTGTATTTATGTACATTATGATACAAACACATATGAATATTTATTTCTGATATAATAATATGTCATTTGTTCGTGTCGGGGCGAAGTAAGAATACATTCCTTGACCCCATGCCGGAATACTGGCAGATCGCGGTACGGCGGATCTTGCCTAGGCACAGCTAAATGCTCTGGTTACCTATGGGCAGCAGCGTAGGTGGTGCGGAAAGCTGTGCTCTGCGAAACCCCCCGCCCATAACCCCTCAACGGAGTCATATGTCCAGTGGTGGACTCCAATAGGCTGATGATGATGACGATGATGATGTATACGTTATTTGACCAAAATTAAGTAGCAACATTAATGTAAAACCCCATACAAGTAAATACATAAATTGATGAATTTAATACGTTTACAGATCAGCTCCCTTATAAATCAGACGAATACATGAAAATGCAATAGATATAACATCTATAATTTATTCAGCAATATAAACTTGATATCTGTCAAAACCAACAACCTACTGTTTTGGTATGAACCGAACCTAATAAAATAAACCTCTATTCTAAATATACGCTGCAATAGATGACATACAGAATGAGGAGTGCTTCTGAACTGAAACTTGTTGCCTTTGTTGTGCAATTGAATAGAATACCGTATGGGCAATCCGCTTTTGTCTATTAGTTTCCGTCTGAATGTAGAACAAGCCAGCCTTTTACATATACGAGTAATTTGTTTTATTCTCAGGAATTCTGCTGGAGATTGAGCTGCTTGTTATAAATAATAATATATTGAAAGAACTATAGTGAAATGTTGAATTGTCAGCTTCATAGATTAGTCCTGAAGCAGAACAGTCATTCGATGAGCTGTAGAATGTGTAATTGGCATATCAAATCGTTCCGTCCAA
This sequence comes from Mimoniades nurscia nurscia, assembly GCA_018246595.1. Classification (NCBI taxonomy): domain Eukaryota; kingdom Metazoa; phylum Arthropoda; class Insecta; order Lepidoptera; family Hesperiidae; genus Mimoniades; species Mimoniades nurscia. The sequence continues at coordinate 4,891 of DWFO01004030.1, forward strand.
ACGCGTAAATGTCATGTTAATATTTTGCTTTACTTGAATATTTTTATTGAGCTTTTAGTTTCATTATCAATCCTTTTAAATTACAACTGTCAGAAACTATTCTCTTCTCAAAATATGAATAATACTCATGTATTACTGTAGTCAGATTACTAGATTGTGTTAAATATGTGAATGAATTAAATTATAAATGATATTTAAAACCTACCATATAAATGTAGCGCTTCAGGAATATTTGAATGTCCTCCAAATTTTTAAACTCGAACAAATGCAGCTTGTAGGATAAGATACACGTAATATGAAAATTACTAAAAAAATATTTCTTTTAAAAGTCACCATGTTGCTCTTCTATTTCAAGTTGTAGTCATTTAGAACCAACGACAAATAGGACCGGATTTTCACTTAAGTTGTTGCTATCCTAAAAAACGGTTAGGACAATATAATGTTAAATTTGTTTGGACTTAGAGGATTGATCCTAATATCAATGTGCGTTATCGTGACGATCTAACATAGTATCTGCCCATTGTAGTATTTTATCAATATCATGTAGAAGTAATAACGGAATAAAATATCAAATAATAAATAAATATCTTACAATTTATGGGCACTCATCTGAGCCCAAAACTACACAGAGCTCATAAAATAATTACTAGATGTGTCTAGTTACATACTAATAATGGTACTAGTAAGTTTATATTGAGATTTAGAATAACTACTCCACTTCACCATATAAATATATGTTTTGTCTGGGAATCGAGGTAGACACCGCTGGCTCAAAAGTTATGGTATTCAGTCAAATTTATTAATAATACAAAGGAAAAACAGTGTTGTAAACATATAAAAAAATATGCGATTGAATACAAAACGTGTTTCGAATTACCTTTTCAGTAATACCGTCTTGATAGTACTGCGAGCTATGCTGCACGTATGTCTTGTCTGCGGGCAGGGCGATGATCGCCTTCGCTTCCCCCTGGGTATTAAAACCTCCCCCACATCGCCAAATTACTTCACTACACGATCGCCAAAGAGCTTCCTCTTGACGTTCTTCAGACGGGCGGAGATAGCTGGTAACATAAAGACGTCTATTTGACAAGACAACGCCACATAAATACTTCCAAATATGTCAGTTATTGCAAATAATCCCCGACTACGACAAATGATTTGTGATTACTTCTCCTTACTTTGGTATTACCAGAGAATTTGCATGAGCTCTAAAAAAAAATTATGGCTCGTACGCTAGGCGATTGCACCAAAAATATTGTAGGGATGATTATAAAATTGATAAACAGATTATAATTATCAATGAATGTTATTAGAATTATGGAATTACTTGAGTTCTAGTCTACACTCAGTTCTATGCACTGTTTTCTGTAGGTGATAAGAATATTTACAAATAAAAAACCAGCTCAAGTAACTACTTTACAATGCATAAGTCCAAATTGACTTTTTTTTATAATCTACAGTATCAAATTAAAGTTGAACTTATTTTTGGTAAACCAATAGAATTTCCAGTTTCTATAAAAATTTACCACGAAGAAGAATTTACTTTCGAAATTTATTTATTCAAATTTTCCCCAAGCGACTTCATTTTCAGAATTTTCAACGCCATTCTCTCCATATCGGTTTCTACGATCTTTGGCTCCATATGTTGTATATCAATATAGGAAAATACGGTGCAATGTACATTCGGGTTTTAAGATTACTTTAGATTAAAAAGGAACAGTACAATTTATAATTTGTTATGAACACTATTATTATATTTCTATATATCGACCAATATTTTAATAAATCTGTACACTTTCTTCAATACAGTTATCAGATACGGATCTTATGGATTTTAATGGAAATAAATGACACACACGAAGGCAATTCGAGATAGAATTTAAATACAAATACGTTAAAACTTATTTTGTGCTATGCTCGTTAGGTTTTTTTCTGAAGGATCAGTTTCTAAGGTCTATCAAATAACGGATCATTAAAATCAAATTACGACAACAACCAAATTAATATTAAGAGCGATTTATGCAGTGCAGCAGTGAAGAAGACGAGTGCGTAATGTTCAATTCCTATGGATGGCTCTAAGATACTCCGATAGTTATTGTTACAATATGGTTGTAGTTGTAAAAAGAGCTTTTACATTTTCACTAATCTTCACTAACAGTGGTGCACGAAAGATGCTTATACCTACTAGCAGTATAGGCCTCTACCGGGTCTAGAAGGAGATTCAATTTGCCAGTGAGCAATATCAGTCCTTTATTTAGATATTTGCATGTCGGTGTTACAAGTTTAAACTCGATAAAATTTAATGATATAAAATCGTGAGTTATCAATCAAATAATAATGGAAACTTCGTTTTAATAAAATTTAATTCAAAATAACTTTATTTTAATTCATCAATTGTAACAAGGACTCGTCTAGAAATAGGCAGTAATATAGTTACAGAGTCGAATAAGACTGAACTGTTCAAATTAGTCCATGGAGGCCATAAAACTTAGCGCAATGGTTATCAGAATTTGCGAATGATCCCGAGAGAGACGTTATATTCGAAGGCTTAACTATTCGTTATTAAAATAATTCATTTTCGTCTTTTTGGAATTTCTTTACAATAGTAGTAATGGAATTTTTCAATTTAGTGTTGATTGAAATTTATCTTTTATTCAAGGATCTCTTATTTCTAAGATCTTTTACTTTTAGGTTAGGGTTTGTGAAATCAGAGTAGAGAAGATGTCATAGCGTTCCGGGTAAGCCTCAGATGGAAGCTATATCTTTTACTAAATTAAATTACCATGACTTTATGTATCGACATAACACTTTAGTATATGCATTATATTTCATATTCGATTATCTGATATCCAGTTACATATAATTTAAATGATATTTTATCAACCGACAGAAAAATATTTCGTCACTTTAACAAGTAACATAGAAAAATCCGCATTGACTACTATACTGTGAATAAGTGAAGTAACACGCCATATTATATTCCGAATTTCGCGTTGTACCAACAAACGCGTGGTGAACTTTATAAAAGGGCATCTTTCAAAAACCCGAGCACAGTTTACTCATTCGAAATGGGCTCGTTTGTTACGTAAATTGCTCGCTTCGGCTGCGAGTTTTTCATAAACACGTGATTTTTATTCTAACGCCCCGCGCCGGTCACATTGCGGGCTATCGCGCCGAACACTCCCGGTGAGATATTGTTTGGCACACAACATGACGTTTTTAAACCTCTCCTAACAACGCGTACGTACACCTGTCATAGTGTAAATTTTCCATCTTTTTAGCTAGAACAAAATCCGAGGCACCCATAAAACTATGTCGTAAGAATTTTACGCAGAACTTTTCTCTTATATTATACTTACACACACAGTTGTTATAGCTGATGACAGCTGGAAAGAGCGTGATGTAAGATTTAGTAAAACCACGCTTGGTCAGCCTTTCGATAAGTGATCGAGTGATAAGCTATGAGTGTTTCCACGAGATTTATTACTTACATATAATAATATTTGTCTAGCCAGATGTGTACATTGCAAATCACAATCCGCCGTAATAAAATATAACAGCGTCACCTAATCACGTATTCGGAAACGTGACTAAACTATTCGATTGAATAGTTCGCTTCATATTCATCGATTATTGCATGTAATGGAAGAAAGAATTTATCACCATGAAATATTATGGCACTGTCATCCCTACTTCCTAATAATTTCACCTGTATCGCTGAACGAGTCTATGTTCACATTTGGGGATAATAGACGCAAACTACATATCTGCTTTTCAGATATAAATTCAAGTACTTAAATTACATTTTACATTATTATGTCGTTTACATAAATTTAATAATTTATGTAATCATAATCACATTAAAATTTCTTATTTGATTTTAAATCATACAACTAACGAAGTCAGCAATACAAGGGCATTAGCAATTATATTTGAAGAATAATTTTCAATAAAGAATAATGACTCGCAACTGATTATAAATTCTATCATATTCTAAACCTACCTCTCTGGAGGCTCAGCAGACTTATTATCCTTAGTTACTGGCCTGGAATCAAATAATAGCCACTTAATGATGTGTGCTTGGAGACCAGACAGCAAAGACCTAGTTCCATTCCGTGGAGCAGCTAGTCCGTAGCCAAGGGGCTGATCCGCAGGCCTCATAATAAGGGGCGTTCTGATCCACTCTGCTCGAGGCGGGCATGACGCGGTACCAAAGGCGATTATGCGAAGTTCCTGAAAATTAAATTAAATAGGATTGGACTGGTATTAAAAAATATTTGTCTGAATTGAATTTTTCTTGCAAATACGATCAAAACTTACGGTAGCCAGCTCTTCGGTAATAGGCTTCCCGCCTGCGACAGCCGGTTTAGAGCCCGTTTGCAATCTATTCCGAGCATACAGCACTCGCTCTGCAATGAAACGAAAAACATATTACATTCAGAATATTGCTTATTAAAGATTTCTTGATAAAACCTATAATTCCGAATGACTTTGACACCCAGGGATGACTTTAATTAGAATTGAAATTAAGTTTCTAAGCTCCAACACCTGTAGACTACCAAAAATAATACAACAAACGTTATACATAGTTGCCACCATCTTCCTTAAGCTTAAAAAAACAAAACACAAACACACACTTAAAATTTTTTTAAATCATACGTCCGATCTCTTTCGAAACGAACCATTTATATGGGACCGGCACGATGCCAAATGAGTTTAAGGATAATTGCAGTCCGACGGATAAATTTATTTCTTGTAACCGCATTTTCTAGTTCCATTATTATTGAAATGTTATCGAATGTCGTTAGAACTGTTACTTCGTTCCATCAAAGTGGCTAATTCTTCACACTGATCATGAACGTTACGTGAAATTGGATGCACTGACTGTTATCGAAACAAATCTCAGAGATATTCCAGGAAATGTAAATAAAGTTATCCGAACCGAATATCTCTTCTTGTGACGTCCCAAGCACGTGTTTCCTTAACATTTGTGTTGGAAATTTCAAACTCAAGCGAAAAATCTGTCGCAAGCTGACCCGCTTCGATAAAGTATTCACAAAACTTTTTGCTAAAAGCTATCGAATTGCCCGACGCTGCAAAAAAAAGGTAAAAGTACCGATAACGAGATGACCAACTTCAAAAAAAAGTTTCGTTGTTAATAACTTTTTTTTACTTTAAAGTTAACCTTTGTTGAAAAAAAACTTTTGAGAACAATATATTCATAGATAATACTATAAATACAGTAAGGAGTTTGACCCGTTTAATTGTTTAAAAGTGAAATTGAATCGTCATTAGACTATAATAATTTGGAAGACAGAAACTGTTATCGCTGTAAATTCTAATGAATTCTAATTAAGTATCGCTTCCAGAGAAACGTAGGCGAGCAATTTACATAACAATGGAACACAGACACTGTTTATAAACGCTAAAGTGATGAATTAAATTTTGGAAACGGGGCAAAGATAATAACCATAAGATAATAATATGTTACGCTTGCAAATATAGGTATTAAAAGGTCTTGATGATATCAAGACGAAATAATAAAAATTAATTCTGGATACAAATTGAACCCAAGGAAGAATTTCTTTTCGAATAAGTTCAAATAAAATACTGAAGTGCAAAGTAGAATTCTATAAAGACAGAGATGCGAGTGTCTCAAAGGCTGAAGGTTTACTGGAACATTTTCCATTTCAAAGACCTTTTGTTATTGAAATAGGATGTCAAACTGAATTGATTGTAACTAAATAAAGCGAATCAGTTCGCTACAATGCCATGTATCAGAGCTTGACGTATGGAAATAAAGTGTGAAATGTGAACTGCATGGAAGGTAATTGCGTTCGTGTCGCACGATCCACCGTCAGGGTCGGATTATATGGCTCTTGGTACGTGATTGAGTTCGCACTTCAACTTTATGTAAGCGAGAATATTTTCTTGAAAGCTAAGTTGCGACGGTTTGTAGCACACATTTAGTAATCCGCTGAATGAATATAACAACTTACTATTAAAATCATCCTTTACGCACATTTTTGGAAACATGTCTGTCACGGAACCGAAAAAAGTCTTAAGCTATTTAACTGAGTTACGAGTTAGTTAGGGTTAGGACAATCAATCTGTCAGATGTTTTTATCCTTGTGTAAGTTCTCCTAAAAGATTTTACAACTGTTACCTAATTTTAATAAAAAATATATTAATTGTAGGCACAAAAAAATAAAATGAAATTAATTAATTTTTTTTAATGAATTTTGGAAATTACGGATAATGACCTCCAAAGGCCTATGTCCATGTGATGATGGATTTATGAAATGTCTACTTATCCCTGCGCTTAAATTGCAGAACTCAATATTCTCTTTGATCCTTTGAGTATAATTTCAATAATAATCTAGTATTAAATATTCTAATAGAGAGGGATAGAGTATAAATAATCAAACTTTATCAGGGAACGGGTTGATTTCACTGCTCAAAAGTGATCTGAAACATATTCAATTAGTTCGTGGGGAAATACGGGGGTCAGTATTTACTGATATCAATTGATAGTTGGATGATTTTAAATTACACATAAGAACTCCGATAAACTTTAACCACTTTTATCGAAGCATGGAATCGCATGTTGCCAGGAGGCGATTGGGTTCACAGATCGCTTATAAACTGCAACGACACCACAGCTCACGAACCTTCCACTAAGATCTAATTATGAAAGAGTCAGCTGTAGTGTAGAAAATTTTTACACATTTATTATTCCAACTAGCGACGCGCCCCGGCTTCGCACGGATGCAATGCTGATACTAAATACACTACAGAAAAACTGTGAACGTTGTA
>DWFO01004031.1:0-11706 GCA_018246595.1 Mimoniades nurscia nurscia
TTCCATAGTGGGACGTAAACGTAACTGGTGAAACATGGGAGTGTTCTACGTTCCTCTGCCTACCTCTTCGGGGATAACAGGCGTGATGTAGAAAATTTAGTAGTGCCCGACCCGGGAATCCAACCCAGGACCTCCCGTTCGGCAGTCGCACTTGCACCCAACACGACCAACGAGGCAGTCAAATCCAAATTAATACTCTTAAAAATCGATTGATTATAAGTAGTAATTATTTTAAAAGATATGCAATTTTCATTTTACAATACACTTAAAACATTTACAAACATATTCTGAAAACCGTTAATAAAAAAACTTAGTACAATTTGTATTCTGTACATACATCTTAATCCAATAAATAGGCCAATCGCAATCCGTGTCGAACTGAAATGCTAAAGGTAATAAAAATCTTATTACATATGGATTTGACTTACATTTAGTGCGGCAACGCATTAGCGGGCGAAGAAATTACTCGCATGCACTCGTACACTACAGCGCGGTTTATTTAAGAGCGGATGTTTCTCCAAACGTTGCAGAAGCTCTAAGTGGTGCACGCTAGAAATTGTTCAAAAAATTTTGCAACACAATACGTAAATATAAGCGCGTACGTTGCAAAATTCGACCTAACAATACCTACTAACAGATATGCCATTCTATTGTTTAAACGCATTTAGATTTTGTAACGACTTCACGGCGTGACGGATAATCTCTCATTTCCAAGAATTGTGTTTTGTAACATTGTATTTAATATACGACATCCACAAAAAACTGTGTAACTTTAGTACCTAATGGAATACGACTAAAGTTTATCATTATTAACCTGTTTATCGATTCACTGGTCGATATGGGTCACAATAAGCACGTCCAAGGGTCTGCCACAGTGGCCAAGTGCCGGTAACATAGCCCACTGTCAGAAACAAGCTCAAATGTATGGTTATAAAATCACTTTTACATCTCATTGGGCTCTAGTCAGTTGAAACGAATTAATTTAAAATTGAGAACGATTTAATTGTAATTTCGGTAACCTCAATTTATGTGACGTTTTTCTGTCAACATATTAAAACGAAATGCATGAAATATTATAAAAACCATTAGATTTCTTAAACCTTATTGGTACCTACGTAAGAAATAATTAAATGTCAATTTGCTTTATGAAACTATAAAATTAATAATAACAATAAATAATATTCGTTGCTGCATGCATTTCAATTTACTAAAGCTTAACTTCAGTAAATTGACGTGCATATAGCAAAACACGTTATTGCTAGTTATGAATGCTATACATATACATAATTAATTGCATTAATTATTTATATGCAATATGCACATTCATTGTTACTTTCTCCTTCAGTGTATAGATTTCATGTTTCCGAGATAATTCTCAAAAAATAACGGAAACGATTCGGTGAAAGCTTTAATGCATATGTTTACATTTGGTTTCGTCAAAAGCACATTCATACGTATGTTACATACTCGTATATTTCATAGCAAATTAGTCACCACGTACTAATTTTAGTATAACATTCATGTATCTAGGTTGAATTATAATATTAAATTGTTTGATTGAAACTAACTCTTATATTTAATAATTTAGGGCGAGTCAGCCAACACCTACTAAACTCTTATTTACGTTTTTTTGATCAGACCAGATCATATTCTAATCGAATGTAACACGATTAAAACATTCCAGCAAGCATACTGGTTTTGTAATGTAATTAACTATAATGCGACTATACTTAAAGATACGTCATTTTCTTCGAATATTAGATAATATTTAGTAATAGATTTGAATTTAGAATGGAGTGTGTGAGTGTAGGATCGCTATGTTCCGACGCGACGGCGGGTGGAAAGCGAGTCAGTGTGTCAGATGTACGACGCGCTCCTCAGCACTCCTATCTCACCATCTCGATAACAGCTGACTCGACTCGTGTAACTAACGCACATGTTATCCGCACCATTTGCCGACTACTGTGCACCTCAACGATTTGGACATTACCAATTTCCGCAGCCGACCGCACATCCGTCTGCTCTGAATAAGTCAGATGTCCGTATGTCAAAATGAACTGAGAAGTACTGACCGTATGTTCTCATAACCGATATGCATATCGTGTTATTAATAGCAATGTACATAAACTGTATTTAACACGTGTAAATAAAAGGCATTACTTAACTTTTTCCGTTTAAGTATGCATTCTAAGTTTTAGATCGCTCTGAAATGTAGAAGTTAATCGTATCAAGAACAGGACAGGTGTCAAATTAGCTAAGCGTACTTAGGAAGATCTTTAATTGAACAACAACGACGACTCGATCGCCTACGTATCAATTAAGCTTTTGAAAGTGGAGCAGAAGGGATCTAAAGGGGTAGGATTGTAAGGCTTTAATAAGAAGCAGGTTAGTGCATGGCCGGTTTCGCCATAAACAGCCGGTAATTGCGTTTGTCCATGCATTGGGAACGTTGAAAAATATTGCAACCACTGAACCAGATTTTTATCCCACCTTGACGTGTTTATGGTGTTTACGTGGAAATCATTTTATTATATCGGAATGATTGCCTTTTATCCGGGTCTCGTTTCCATGCAACAATGTACACACACACGCCGATGTTCATTATTTGTGAAAGTAAAGTTTACGATTTTATAATAAATTAAGCGACGATAAAGAAAACTGTTTAGTGTATTCATTAAAATGAGAAATAGTCGAAGTGTGACTCGAAGACTATCTCCTAGAAACCCTATAATTGTTCCGCGTCAGGTGCGTGATGATACAGCGGCGCGGGAGTGGCTCGGTATTGTTTCAAGACACAGTTCAGAAGTGGGACTATTTTCTTTTGCTTGGGAAATAAGTCACGACGCGTTGTTATTCCAATTAACACGGTTAACACTATTTATTATCTGTCGTGTTGAGTAACACGAGTAAATCTTGAAACCAATATTAGCGTTTTATTTTGGAATAGATTTTATTCGTTATTTGAAAAAATGCGCGCACGTGCAACCAGTTACATTTATTATTTTTTTGGCATTAGTGACAAAAGTGATAGACAAAGAGTAGGTAAAACCATTATCTTAATTTTATCATTTTTACTAAACCGATACGCCAGGTCCTATTCAGGCTAGACAGACAGCAATAAGTGCAAAATATCTCTATCTATACAGACCTGACAAAAATGAATGAAAATCAAGATTATATATTATTGAAATTAATATATGTAAATCATCATAGGAACGAAATATATTACTCTCGAAGTAAGACGTGGAATATAAGTTGCGTTCTCCACGTTCACGGCTCGCGGGTACAGTTGGCAGGTAAATTAAATATGCGAGTACGAGTGACTATTGTCGATTTCGTAATATGTGGAAAGTGCTTCACGTCAAATCCCGTTAAACGTGTAATATTTGTTATAAACGACTTAACAAGCCCCTATGTAAATCACTTATAACTAGACGATAGAACCCCTATAGTCGTTCGCTGTTAAGCCACAATTTTTCATGCGGTAGTAAATTTTTCACTTTTATTTTTATCGCATAACAAGTAAAACATTATTTTTACATTCTTTTATTCATTCAATATTATTTGGCGTTACTTGTTTAAGGAATCTTAATCTTTCAGTCTGTCAACTACATTATTGTTATAACGTTATGGCTCTGACCTTTGCCACTTATAACATTTTTTTTACGATCCAAAGCCATAAAATTGGGTAATTTGATATTCAATTGCGAATATGACGTGTTTTATATCTGAAATGTCTTAATAATTCTTTATAAATAAGATAAGAAATTCAAAGCCTTTATTAAAAATATAAAAGTAAATCCATAATTGGCTATACATATGTTTTGTTTTAAGATAAATATAAATGTAAAATTAAAGAGAGCTGTGGATTTTGTAAAATAAATAAATTAATAAAGAAATATTCTACTCTAAATTTTGATAGAATTTCTACGAGTACAAGTGTACGGCCATGGAAGGTAAAATGGTTTATAGCCTCCGTAAAATCTTGTAGACATTTAAAACTGTTTTAAAATCACCTACTAAAGACTAATACAGTTCATTTATTAGTGCCATAATACGTCTCTAATTTGAATTTAATCGAAGCAGAATCACACCATCGCTTACCAGTTAACAAAAAAGTAATAGTTTAATTCAAGTTTTATTTAAAAGTAATTTATTTGCCTTACCTAACAAAACGTAAGAGTAAATCAAAATAGTAAATTTATACATCACGTGACATGACTACAAATATGATTAAAAAACCATTGTCAAAGAAATCAATAATATTAAGGAACTAGATTTAATATGAAAGGGGCGTGTATGTGTGAAATTGAAGAATTTGAGAATCGTTGACTTTGCCTACCTCGAGAGAGACGTGGTATGATGATACAATAATAATAATAAAAATTTAAAAGCATTCTGTTTAAGCATATTATGAATCGGAACGCATTAAATTTAATTATTAAATGCATACAAACATTTGAAATGAATTCAAATACTAAAAGTATTATTAATAGTTTATCAAAATTTAGTTATTCACTTTCATATTTACAAGGTATATACATAGATATGCAATAATATCCGAAGAGGGAAACTGTAAAGGACATTGTAACATCTTACTGTCACAAAGTCATTCGGATATATTGAATGAATGGCGTGTTTACACAAGTGTTAACTGTCAATGATTCAAATCAAACTATGGGCGTAAGAAGCGGCCGGACAGTCTGGCGAAGGGCTGTCTCCAACTAGTGCATTATATATTACGGCGGCGAGTTCTCGAGCTGCCAAAGATTTCACCGCTTTCATCTCGTACATGGGCACGTACCTGTCTAACCGATTTGAACATGTTTACGATTCGTTTTAGATCGGTTATCCCGATTGTACACGATATCAACACTAACATTAACGTTTCGTTTTACGCAATTAACGCTAATCTATGTATGTGGTCGCTAAGCATACGTTATATATGTTACATATTCATTAAAGTTTTTAATATTTTTAATGATGATGATGGCGGACTGAATATAATTGTAAAATATATTTCTAATGATATAAAGTAGGGACTATTTAAATGTTTTGAGACGGTTTACAATTTTCTCTATGTTATATTAAAATAGAAATCTTTAATCGTTCGGCAACAACCTAAGAAATGCTAAATATATTTTTAATATAATCTGAACGATATTATAATCGAAAATTAAAGACTATTTATCAGTTGATTAATATTAAACGAGCAAAATTTCTCCTCTACTGCTACTAATATGTTTCTGTCATATTAAAGAAACATTCGGAGATGTGTATTTACTTAACTATATTAGGTTTTTGTGTGACGCATGTTTAAAACAATTGTACATTTACTGAAATAGTTGGAACAAAATAAGCTTTCACTTTCGCGTTACCGTATCGGTAGCGGCTCGGGAAGCGCTTATCGTGAAAATTGTGTCCCAGCGGGGGATCGTACGCAAGGACGATTTCACTTTCTTTGCCATGAATGAATAGCATTGCTCTATATACTTAGTAAAGTTGCTATGCCTCAGTAAGAAAAGAATGGGCTTATTCTTAAGTAAAGTACAAAACTGCTGTAATTATTAATCCCACTATCTCTTAGTAGGCTTCTGTACACTATTCATTTTCATCATCATCTCAACCGTTTTATCATTCCGCGTTTAGTCATTGGTCATGGACAGGCTACAGTCAGGCCATAGTCTTTTATTCTGGTGTATAGACTTCACAAATCATAGACAAAATTACTGAAAACTCTAAAGCGTGCATATTTACTCCCGATGTTTTCCTTCGCCGTTACAAACAGGCACTTCTTTTGTAAAGAGTTGCGCGCCAAATTTTAAACTGAGACCCATCGGAGTGCTTAATTTTATTATACTTATACGCACATGTGCTAGAAATAACCTTCGAACTTAAATTAGTATTTACACGTATATTGTACATTAATAGATTGTAGGTAGCTTCCAAATAGATAAGAAAATTCAACACCGGAGTTTGATTTACATTTTGTATTTTTATCATTGCAGGTTTTCTGCGCTCTCAACACACAACAATTTATGCTACCGAATACTGTTTTTGTAAGTACCTATTTACAATTAATCGTTAACTCTTTTATATGCTTTCGTTATATGCGCAAATCAGTAAGCGTCATTTTGTGTTATTTTAGTTGCATTTATTTTATTGCAATTAAAATAAATTTATCATGGTGTTCGATGGCTTTGTGTAGAGTTTTTTAAAATACTTTTTAAGTTTTAATGTAATTGAAGGTTTGATGTCAGAGAATATGTAGGTGTAAATGTCTCTTGCTGTAAACTAATGTTATGTGTTTTTATTAACAGTACGAACGCAAATAAAATAGATGTTATTACATATACATATGTATATGTGCATTTATTGAGATACTAAAATGTTATTACATATTCATTTTATCTTTCGGCATTTTTACTCCACGCAAATTTAAACAATGCTAAATGCCATACATTATCGCGTGCGCGATATTTTTAAAAAGGGGTGCAAAGATTTCTCTCCACGTATTATTATAAATTAATATACACAACGAATTCACTATATTAATAAATTTACGTAAGCATTGCATTAAACTCGTAATGATAACTTTAAAAAACCGAAAGCCGATTTCCGTTCGACGCTCAAATCAACAGAAAGTAAAAGTTTGAAAAAGATGACAGTGACATTGGTAATCGTTATACAAAATAGATACGTGTGTAGAAATTTAAAATATAACGTTGCGTAATTTCAATCCGAAATTTAATTGCGTAACAACTCACTCGCTCGTTAAAAACGGAAACGGAGGCTATATATCGTGTTCTCTCGAACATTTCTTCGCTAAAATATAGAACTTTCACTCGTGTATAATTACTGCAGTATAAGATCGACCGTGGGCCGAGATTACGCAATGTTTCGTAAGTCCATTTGGTGTACGCGCCGGTGAAAGTGCCCGCTACAGGATCATGGTCGCCGAGTCGCCCGGTTACGCAACGCGCTTATTATTGTTTAATAACACCGTAAAAACTATAATAACTGGATATGTACTTCAGGATGTCACACATGTCAAATATGTGACATGTGTCAAACATGGCAGTTCATAGAGTCACAAGTTTGGTATTCTTCTTTTGTTCTATGAAACGACTAGTAATATATTTTATTGCAAAAACATCGTTAATTCTTTTATCTTACACTCTAAATCGAGTATTATAAAAATCAATAAAGATATTAATTTAAGCTACTACGCGATTATAATTTCTTTTAAAATATCGATAGATTTCATATACCTATACACAATATTCGATTTTATATAACACAAAATAAAACTTTAGAAATGTAACATCACGCCTGTAATCCCCGAAGAGGAAGGCAGGCGAATGTAATAGTCCCACATTTCGCCAGTTAGGATTACGTCCCAATAGGAGGAGAGTTCATTAACTCCGAGTCAGTATTAAAACTTTTAACTAGTACCTAATTCAAAGTTCCAAAAATTTCGTAGTACCCAACACGGGATTGGAACTCAGGACCTCTAGGTCGGCAATCGCGCCCGCAACCGCACGACGAGGCTGTCTAAAACCTTAGATACCTATTTATTAGGTCAACAACACGTATTGGCTTACTTTTTGACGATTACTATGCGTGGTGGGTTTACGCAATCGAAAGAATCCGAGTGAAAGCATTGCATCTACGGAATGCATTCGGCGATGGGTCAGAAAGCGGATCGGGGTCTTTGTCCTTAAATCAGTGTCCGCATTGTGATTTCAACACAATGGCGGCGCGGCGCTGGTCCGGCCGCGGCAATTATCTCACGCGGTTACGCAACCAAGGGAGCGACGGCCTCGTCCTTGGGCGGACTTTCTCTTCTCTGCTTCCTATACAAAGACCACGAATTTGGGATATGAAAAAAAGTGTAGCGAACGCAACTGCGCTTACCGTCAGACGGGGTCGCGGCCACGCGCTAGCCTGATAATTACTAACGAAAAAAAAGAATCATTTCGTGCGTAACGCGAGGGAGGCTAGAATTATAAAATACAATGCATGAAAATTGACTGTCAGTGTTACTTAAGAGGAAGCTTTTTATTTTTCTTTTAAAACCCCCATTTTTTATAGTACCCCAAATTTAATATATACCTACATGTCTTCACATACATATCTTCAGGCCAGGTCCCTCACGGGGTGGGCAGAGGGCGTCGTGTGCCAAATATCTCTATTCTCATAGACCTGCCATTGTTATACGTATATTGGGATATATGTATGTATATACAATACTCACTACATTAGGTACATCTGTTTCTATCTCCCTTTGTCTCATATCTATTTTTATTCTATATTTCTATATAATAGATTTCTATATAATAGATTTTCTAGTGGTGGCTCGGAGTCTGGATATGTGCCCGGTGTGCGGCAATAGCCCCACCAACTATTCCATCGTGGGACGTAAACGTAACTGGTGAAACGCGGGAGTGTTGTACACTCCTCTGCCTACCCTGCCTACCCCTTCGGGGATGACAGGTGTGATGTTACGTTATATTTCTTTTGTAAATTTTTGTGAAATTAAGACATTTTTGTGTATTTTTGTGCGATATTGGGAACGTTAACCTCGTCCTTGAATAGACTTTCTCCTTCGCGTCCCGCTGACTCGTCATATCTCGCCCAAGTGCTATTTATAGGTCCGTGAGCTGAGATTTCTCTTACTGATACGTAGGGCCGTTACTGTCACTAAAATGGAGTGGCTATCACTAATCAAAATAAGTCAACAATGCAATAAAAATATTACACTATACTTAAACTCCGTGAAGTTCTTAGAAGCTAATGTGGTCATCTACCAAATTTATTTTTATGACCAACTACAAGACTTAAAATAAGAACAAATTCCACAATATTTCCTTATTTACGTAATATGAAATTAAATAACCTGGTTTTTTTAAATTGCGAACTAGAAAATGTTTAATAGATATCAAACTTCTCAACTGTGAAGTAAAGTTGTAGTTATTTTTAGTACCGATGTTAAATATTACATTCCTAATTACTTAACGGACAAAAGTTAGGAATGAAAATATTATTATTAATATTTTAGTTAACAGACAGGTGTGCATGAACGGAGCTTCCCCACACGGATACTATGCCTGATTAAGTACAAACAAAAAAAACATACATACACATAAAATTACGCACAAAAAAAATAACAGACATAATATATGTATGTATGTAGGTAGTTTTAAAACTATGAAAGTATTGAGCAATGACAAACTGCAAAATTGTAAAGATGCAGTTCGTATGTTTACAATTAGATATTTCCATTGCCAACATTTAGGTTTACAAACCTAGTAAAAAGCCGCACATTTCTACGGAGCTAATGGCGAGAGACATCAAGCTTTGGTTACACGATAGCCGGGTGTCGGCTGTCGGGAAATGGCCGAGTGTGGAGCGATGTCGGATCGACGCGCGTTTCTCCTATCGGAAGTTCCGGCTCCACGAGAATGGAAATTAGGAGGGTCTTGGGGAGGGAACGCTGCGCTGAAACCGGACCGCTTGAGCCCGACTTTTCTAATGAAAACTGCAATTCAGGATTTTTAATGATTTCTGCGATACTGGTATCTATCGATGTTCTCATTATAATTGTTTAATGAATCACAACCAAATGTAGGTCCTGACAGTTTATTGTTAATATATCGTCACTCCAAGTCCCTTACGGGGTAGGCAGGGTGGATCGAGTGCCAAATACGCCTCTATGGCTATTACTCTCTTCTTACATTCACAAATTGTTTATATGTCCATTAAATTTTGATTTTGATCCGAAGTATCTTAAAAACGTTTTGTTAATTATTGTCTTTGTAAAAGTCAGAAAGTCTAGTACGCTTTAGTTTCAAAACGTATTAACATTGCTTGCAAAGAACTTGTAGATTTTTTATTGCGTACGATGTACAACGATTTTGCTTTATTAGAATTAGTTATATTATATTGTCCACGTATCCTTATTTATATGTTTTATGAATCGTTTTTTTTATTTAACTTATTAAATCATCTAAATGACATTAACATTTTGTTATGCATACAATATGTTTTTAGCAGAAAGTAAAGATTTTTCATGACCACAGTGCTCGTCCTTACTTCTTTTCAGCCAAATTAAATTATTTATATGTTAAAATCAACTTAACTTACACGTCACAATAGTTTTCTAGTGAATTGTTTCTAATTTTAGCTAACACAAGACATCTTTACATGTTCCACAAAACTTAACTGGTAGTAACACAAGTTTACTTCGCGTTTAACACCCGTCCTATTTACATATGTATATTTATTAAATCTGAGCTTGATACATAATGCATTAGTTCTATAATTACAAGGTGAATTTACAACTATAGTCCAGACTTTACAACTGTGCCATTGAATTATCGTAAAATGTAAATATATTATTACTTGATGTTCTTCTCTATTAAGCATTTCTAACAATACTCTTTCCATTCCGGCCATATTGTCCCAATTTATTTGGGGTTAACCCTTTAAGTAAATAATATTGTGTTTCATGACACGCTAATGAGTGAAGCATTTTTTCTAATAACTTATATACGGCTGAGTGAATTATCCGACAACTGATGTATATGATGTAAAGTGCAAATATATTTTTATGACATAGGTATATGTATATGTACATATTTACTCCACAACTACAATGACCTTCTGAGCATTTTAAAAATCTACGTTACTATAGTGAACTAAATGATTTATAAATATCCAACAACGAACGAGAACATTATGCAATCCACGAAAGGTAAACTAATTGAGTTTGGATTATTGCGTGATTGACACAAAGCAGCTTTTGCAATCCACACAATCGTACTAACGAAAGTTACCACCGGACATAGCGTGGTTCCAATGCCAAGTGCGGCGAAGAAAGCGAGCTGCCCAGCTTCCAGCGTGAAGCGTTTTAAATGCCGTCATCTCGCTCTTACCTGGACGGAGCTACATTGGAAGGAAAGAGACCATGTGTGCTTAAAAGAGAAAGTGGGCCACGTTACGTTTCTCATCGCCATTAACACGGGCATTGAACGTAAACGTCAAGGAGCGTAATCGCGTCATATGAATTCATCTCTATTACGAAAGCGTTTGCGTTGAATTTCGTATGTTCCCGTTGAAAAGTTTCATGGTGTCGGACTTGAGAAGTTCGCCATTGATACCGAGATGCGAAAATTGGGAGTGCAACGAACTACGGGCGGAGAAAGTGTTGCGTGGCATAACCTTGAGCCGCGCCGCTCTTCATCCGATCACCTAATAGATACGTCAATTCGGAATGGGGCATGCAGGTGTATGGTAATTTGGGAGTCTCAATTTTTTGTGATCGCTACGAACTAGTTAGGTGGATGCCAATTTCATAAGTCTATTATCTCCAGATAATGGAGGATAGTAACTGTGTTTGCATGCAACTCTACATCTAGATTTTGTAGACACAATATACATACCTTTTATTAACCATAGATAGTCAATATTCATATTAAAATTACATTTTATTATCTTGTGTATAATGATTTTAATAATTCTATGATGGTATGAACATTTACAGTATTTTGACTCATGTTTATCATGTTTACAAGTAAAGAATTTCGTGAGTGTTAATATTCGTTTTGGGGAAATTTATGGTATATTGAAAAAAAAAAAGTAACTTCACGCCTGTAATCCCCGAAGAGGTAGGCAGAGAAATGTAGAACATTCCCACGTTTCACC
>DWFO01004032.1:0-11706 GCA_018246595.1 Mimoniades nurscia nurscia
ACCCGGGAATCGAACCCGGGACCTCCCGATCGGCAGTCGCACTTGCAACAAACACGACCAACGAGGCAGTCTTAAATGATTCAAGTAAAGTTATTAAACGATAAATAAACCTTCGTAATGAAGCAGTGGGTAGAAAAGTAGCATAATTTGTGTAAATTTGATCGAGAAGCAGAGGAGCGTGTTAGGTTTATGAACTATGTTTAAATGACATGAACACCAAAAGGAACACATAATCAAATGCACAAAACGTGTTATTATCTATTGTTTCGGACTGCATCATGTAGGTACACATTGCAGCTGAGTACTATCATTTTCTTACAATAACATATGCTATTCTGCCGAGGACATCGATAAATATGGGCTTACCTTCGGTCAAATCATCATTGTAATACAGCAAGATCCCTGGTATGTGCACGTTCTCAGGTAAAGCCACGTCGTTGAATATATCCCTCTCGTCTGGAATACCGTTCTGCTCCAATGTCCGGCTGTAGCAAAGCCCCCGGCCCAAGTATCTCCAGGTGTAGGACAACATATGCGAGTTGTGGGGCAAGTACCGCATCATGATCTGGTAGATCGTCTCCTCTGAACACACCTCGAGCGTCACGGTTGAACCTGGACAGTCAGCAGGTGGCATTTTAGTTGTCACATTACAATTTTACATGGAATTTGGATGGCGGTGTTATTTAATCAGTATTCGTGAACCATCGACTCGGAACTTCTTCAAGCACAGCAAGCAATATATCTATCCGTTTGATTTGAAATTTGGCAGGAATATATTCAATTTGTTATGTAGGGGTCAGCTAAGAAGGAATTTTCGGAAATTAAAAAAATTAGGAAAAGTAAAGGTTGAATGTTTGTATGGAGTTCATCGATTCGGAAGTCATACATACACCAGAAATTATAGATTTATGAATACAATAAGAATGCACCATATTCTTGAATAAAACAATGGACAGGGGCAGCACAGTATAGGTATAACTTTTAGACCTACATATTCCGTAAAAAGCTCTTTGAGATAATAAAATAAAGCGTACAAAATTTGTAGCTTGGGTATTTGTCACTGAGGAAAATTAAGATTGCTTAAAATGTACTCGCCAGTTAAGGTATTCGTTATTCTAATTGGTCTCGTTCTAGCAGTAACCTTGCCGACCACGTTGCTGTCGTCCAGCCACCAGGGGTCGCTGATTGGTCGCCAACGAGTCGAAGGGACGACTGGTTGCCGGTACCCTGGACCGTGTTGGTGGTAGTTAGTCGTCGATCCCACGATGGGGTGTGTATACTGTATCCATTTGTCACCCTTAAACCAGTGACTAACGTCCTTACCGGCGTAGGCGAGGATCGTCATCGCAAGCTAATAAGAGGTTTTTAATTATATGACCCATGTGTTTGATATCAATATATTTCAGGAAACTTAAATAAAAATACGTTATTTTTAGGTGAACAAATATTTTTTATAAAACATAAATCCATTATACAATCGAGACCAATGCAATACTAAAAAAGATACTGATTTAAATAGTTTTAAAATTAATACTTCGCAAAATAATCAAACATTTTTCACCACGTCATTGTCTGAATCTGTATTCTTTTATCGTTCATATATTTGTGTATCTGTTGCATGACCAGCGGTATTCTTCATACCTAATGTCCTACCCTTCTACAGTGCATTGGCTCAATTCTCCCGAAATTACTAGGACCGAACATTTCCACGATGTATGTACGTCATCGATCGATTATAAAATACTGTTGTTTTAAAAATGCTGTTATTAAATTTATCCACACCTAGATAGATACCTTTTAATACTATCGTAACTATATTATAAAATAATTACACACTAACAGAATATATAATTACTAACCCTTTTAGCGTCACAGTAGAAGAAACCCCTTTTAGAGCAGGGACACTGCTCGATGCAATCATCACCGCAATACCAGCTTTTCACTGGGCACGTGCAATCTTTTTTGCACTTGCAAAGCTTCAACTGCTGTTCTAACCATGGAGTCAGGTCCCTCACTTTGCCATTAAGGGATACCCAGCAATCGCTGGCTCGATTGTGCACCGCTACTTCCGCTGGCGTATACCATTCTTGCTTAGTGTATATCATTTATTTTAAAGATGAAATATTAATGATGTTAGTTCAAAAAAAGTATTCTATTTCTCAATTGTTCTATATAGAATTCAATTTGATGGGAGATTCCACGATTAATTATTAATAATTAGAATATAAAGACTATACGATAATTAATTTAGAAACAAGACGTCAAATACAGATTTTTTTCATTATTTTATCGACAAGATGCTATGTTCATAAATACAATAAAATGTTGTTTGGTTATTAATGTCTATGATTCCATTAAAACTTTTTTAATTCATTACTTTAAAAAAACGAATTCCACGAAGGTATTTTAAAAGTTTAAAACTTAGTGTCAGATAATCTGATACATTTAAATCATTATCTAGACAAACGTTGGTGTCAGTCAAATTTGTCGGTAAAGAGTTCTGCTATACCAGGGATTCCCAAACTGTGGGTCGCGGTCGCGAGCAAATATTGAGTGGACGCTGCCTGTAAGCAATTAACGAAATTCTGGCTCTCAGTTGCTAATAACTATAATAATCCATGCCTATTTGATTAAGCCATGAAATTCCTCCTTCCTTTTACTATCTCATTGGTAAGTCCCTACATGTAGGTATTAAAATATTTTTGACAAGTGCATAAATTAAAATATTTATTGTTATATAAATTATTATGTAAAATACATAAAATAACATAAAAAGTCTAACAAAACAAAAATACAGACGAATTGAGTACCTCCTCCTTTTTGAAGTCGGTTAAAAATGGCCGTAATATATAAAAATAAAAAACATACATCAAACATTCAATATAATTTAATAAAAGACTTAATTTTTTCTAACATTGTTCTCATGATCGTGACACATCTATATGAATTTTTCCAATACATTTCAATAGCATATTTTTTAGCATTACCAATTTTTATAATAGTAGCACGCCGCAAGATCACGTCAGCCATGTGTGTTGCGAACTTGTTTTTATTATTGTCGATGTAGGGATGCTGCACAAATAAAAAATAAAAAAAATTCCAACGTAAAGAACAATACGTTAAATATTACATTTATTTTTTTAGATGACGCCTACGACTTGAATTTTATAGTATAGAACGAAATACTGAATCAATATCAGCTTTTGGAGATACATTGCAGAACATAGGCCTCTTGTAATCGGGGTCAATTCCCGGTTCTGAAGCTCTTATATTACACTTGATAATTGCTATATTACTTTTGTAAGCAGTTCTGAATAAAATTACTGCATACACTCATTAGTGCCAGCTGCTAGCCAAAACTTTTAAAATACGCATCAGTATTTATCGACAATATTAATGAATCTTGTATTCAACAATTTTACGAAACATTAATTATTGCATTTATTGAAAATTTGTCTGTTACTTAGGCATTCATCATCAAGGAATCTAGATATTACTATATATCTATAAAATATTATATATATAGTTATAAAATTGAAACTGAATGACATGTATTATTATTGAGTCTAATATTACAATTATATTGTCATGTAAGATCTCATATGGACTAAGCAAGGATGTTTGTTAAATTAAGTCCAATAAAAGTTACGAAAATTCCACTTATCAACCTTCTCATACCTGTTCCTTGAAAACCACCTACCTATTAAGTCAATAGTCTACTCCAATTAAAAATGCTACAGCTGTTGTATTTCTGACATGTCTTATCATTGTCTAACATTGCAAATTTATCTAAAAGACATGCAAACACACTGTTTGGCAATGTAAAATACAATAAGCTGTGTTAACGCAGTTGAAATTAAATCAGCTGTAGACTATCATGAGGGTTGGTGGGGTGCCTGGGAGAGGTGCTTCACTATGTCCACCCAATCCCAGCCGCGAGGCTTCTCTCCAGCTCGCCCGATCTCGGCTCGATCCCAAGCGCGACGCTTCTGCGCTTTCGTTAACTGCTCCTTTTTCTCTGGTTTTTTCGAGGGTTCGGTCTATAGAAAAAAGGAGTGTAACTTTAACATTTAAACTGAAAACATTGTTACAGATCCATCAAGAACACATAGAAATAATAAAATGTAGATAACTATTAGCAAATAATTCATAAATTACATTAGATATATTCACATATGTACCCTCTATTGAATAGGTGGTGAGCCTACTGCAATACATCAGACACAAATTTGGTCTTGGAGCCACTACTAGAAATGTTAACTGGAGAATTTAGGTTGTCTTTCAATTAAAAAGGTTAAAGAATGGTACTCAGGACCCCTCAATCGGTGGTGACACTTGCAAGCACTGAAACAACAAGGGGTTCAACCAAGATCAACTTTTAAGTAAATCAGTAAAAAGATTGACTGCTTTATTGGTTGTGTTGGTTGCAAACATGACTGCTGAGTGGGAGGTCATGGTTACAAATCCTGGGTTGGGCACTATTGGATTTTTCTAAGCTAGATTTCTTAATAGTGGCTCAGAATCTTGATATGAGTCCAGTGTATAGTAATAGTTCACCATCTATTCCATATTGAGACGGAAACATAACTGGTGGAATGTGCCAGTAAAATACAGTCCTCTGCCGATGTCTTCAGGGATGACAGGTGTAATGTTACATAAAAGGATCATCTTCCATCAGACATTACACAAAATTTCATTAGCTCTACAGAGGCATAATGACTGCAGAATATCAACCTGCGAACCTGTTCCTCCATAACAGTTTTTTGAACTCTCTCCACTAATTCCTCTTCAGTCTGCTGGGCCAATATCTCCGTAACTTTCTCCTTGAGGCATTCAAACAATGTATATGTCATTGCACAACCAACCCATTGATCTGCTTCCGCAACAACAATGTTGAGGATCTTCTCTTTCACTTCTGGCAACCTGAAAAAACATTATCAGTTACATTCTGTAAAATCTTTGGGACAATTAACATGTCTTAAAACAAGAGAGAAGAAGTTTGTCACACAAAGCTAAATTGATATGCTTTTGATAAATACAGAAATTATACATTATAACATGCCTCTGCAATTGGGTTTATTCAGGACATGTAGGCAGTAACACCATAATAACTCATCAAATGAAACCACAAATTAATAATAATTACGGCATAATAACACACTATAATTTTAACAGATTATTTGCAGTGACATTATACAATATAGATAAATGTTACTTACAAGTGTTGATTGTAGAATATGTCCAAATTAAAGGAGGGTTTCTCTGAGGGATATGAAGGGCCCCAGGATATTTCCAGTATGAATGATTTGTCTCCTTCATTATACTGAAATGACAGAGCAGAGTATTACCTACTTTGTGTATATAAAATAATGGCTTTATATTAAATATATATCCTTCAAAATATTAGCTCTATATTTGATAAATATGTTCAACTTCATTTTACAAATGGAGAAACAACCATACAATGGTCTGAAATCAGTATAATTTCATTATCCAAAAAGATGACTATATAAGACAAGTGATAATTACAATAAGCTTAATACCAGGCATTTTTAAGTTATTTTCCACAGTTATATACCAGAAAATTATCACTACAATAGACACAAAACAGTTAGTAGGACAGTGAATGTAGTGGTTTCAGGAAAGGTTTTTCAATTATTGATCACATCCACACCTTCGAGCTTCTCATCAAGGAATATCAGATGCTGAAACTGCAAAACTGCATGCATCTAAACTTTTATATTTTTAATGTTTATAAACAGTACAGCAATTTACTACATTTGCGGATCACAGAAATTTCTATACTTTCAAATAAGGTTAGATTATATTATATATAAAACTAACTTTATACTGATACGTAGTGGAATTACACTTCTTGAAATTCTGATCTCCTTCATAAATCGATTGCAGCACCTCACCCTCTTCTGCCTGCTGTTCGGCATCGTCAGACATTGTAGATGATAGCCTGAAAATCAATTAATCGATATCGTTACCATTTGTTGCGCCATACTAGTCATATTCATTACACTCTTAAAACTAGATACGTACCTAAAAGTTTAGTATATATACAATTATAAATCGCAAGTTGCTCTATTTATTAAAGTAAAAAAACGCGGTTCATATTCATAACATCTATAAAAAAATGTATCCTAAACTTTGACACATACACAGCTGGCAACTGGCTGAACTGTCACTTATTATTTTGATTGGTTAACTTGCATTCGAAAATAAAAAACAACACATGTTGTATAAATAATACTTAATTTTTAATTACTACTACTAGTACTGATTTTGTTCAGTTTCACCAACAAAAACAAAACTTTTCTCCTTAAAATAATGTCAAACACGGCCAAAAGCCCTTAAATTTCAACTTAAAACCCCCAAAAGCACAATTTCAACATTATAATAATCAATATTATTGTTACAGTACTTAAATTAAAGTAATTGCTAATACACGCAGCACGGCATTACGGCATAGCTAAATGCCGGGGCCCATATGGGCAGCAGCGTAGGCGGCGTGAGAAGTTGTGCTCTACGATCCTCAACCCTCAGGAGAAGGTTATGTCAAGCTGTGGGCTACAATAGCCTAATGATGAATTGTTAATAAACAAACACCAATTAATATACGCATAAATTATTAAACGGAATATTTACATTATTTTAATATAATAAAATAAGAATTTAAATTCATTTAACTGACATATTGCCAGGTATCAATAGTTCCAGAAAGTTGGTTTTAATTAGTATGTTATATCACATTTTATACAATTTACATACATAATGTCCAATAATAAATTTTCGGAAAGACATAAGAGTAATGCACAAATAAATTTTTTGTAATATAATTGAAATTAATGAATTTTAAGTGGTGAGAAATATGGCAACAAATGGCCAAGAAAAACTTAAAAAGCCGGATTGATAATAGAAATACGTTATTTGAATCTTTGTAGTGCACTTTAAATGTTACATAGTACTAATGAACTCGTGCGGTTTGTAGAAAATAAATATCAACATTATTATTAAAATGAATGTAAACAAATGTGATTGTAAAGAAAACTGTCCACCAACTGCTGATCGGTCTACATGTGGATGTTCATCGAATACAGCAAAAGTGCCACCTACTAGTTTTAAAGTGCCTGCTTTACCAGTCAGCCGTCCACTCCATAGTGTAAATAAACCACCAGAGAAAACGCATTTTGCAAAACCGGAATTGAAACAGAAAGATGATAAGAAAAAACAATGGGCTTTGTCCGACTTTGATCTGGGTCGTGCATTAGGTAAAGGTAAATTTGGAAATGTGTATCTGGCACGTGAGAAACAGTCGCACTACGTGGTAGCTCTCAAAGTCCTATTCAAAAGCCAGATCCTGGATTCTGAAATCGAGCATCAGGTGCGTCGAGAAGTTGAAATTCAATGTAGACTTCGTCACCCGAACATCTTGCGTATGTACGGCTACTTTCACGACGAAAAGAGAATTTATTTAATTTTGGAATACGCTAAACACGGCGCACTTTACAAACTGTTAAAAGAACGCGAGCGCTTCGACGAAAAAACTGCTGCTATTTACGTCAGAGATCTTACGAAGGCATTAATTTACTGTCATTCGAAGAAAGTCATACATAGAGATATAAAACCAGAGAATTTACTTATCGGTCACAATTGGGAGCTTAAAATAGCTGACTTTGGATGGTCTGTGCATTCTCCATCGTCTAGAAGAATGACATTATGTGGTACCTTGGATTATTTGTCCCCAGAGATGATTGAAGGCAAGCCACACAGTTATGCTGTTGACATATGGAGTCTTGGAGTGTTGTGTTATGAATTGCTGGTAGGGCTGCCACCGTTTGATGCCAAAGACTCCCATCAAACGTACAGGAAGATCAGATATGTGATAATTAAATACCCTGAGTATATATCAGATAAGGCTAAGGATTTGATGGGTAAATTATTAGTCATAAACCCAGAACAAAGACTGCCTTTAGTACAAGTATTACAACATCCTTGGATAGTTGAGAATGCTCCAGAAGGTGTACAGCCAACTATCCACACTGCAGAGCAAGCCAAAGTTGATAAAGGCACATTTTAACATTTATCCATCCAAAGTTATAAACCTAGCCATTAATATTGAATTAAATGTGAAATGGATGCATAAATTAATTAATGAACTTTAACCATTTTATGATTGCTTCAATTATTAAATAATGTCTCATATTACACATTCCTCGTTGGTCGTGTTGGTTGCAAATATGACTGTCGATCAGGAGGTCCTGGGTTCAATTCCCAGATAGGGCACTACAACCTTTTTCTAATTTAGATTGTAGTGGCTCAGAGTCTGGATATGTGCTGGCAATAGGCTCACAACATATTCCATAGTGGGACATGAACATAGCTGGTGAAACATGGGAATGTCCTACATTCCTCTGCCTCTACCTCTTCGGGGATTACAGTGTAATGTCCTTAATGTTCTGTTTACGTAATTTAGATTAGAACTCTATGCTAATTTTTTCTTTATGTAATATTGTTGTCACAGCTAAAGTTAGTTTTTGAATTGGATCTCACGTACTTTACTAAGTAGAATGAATTACCAATACCATGAATACTACAAATTGCGCAAATGTCATATTTGTTACACCTGGGTGTTTTAAAATTGTTCTAGAAATCAAATACAGTGTAAAGATTATTAAATATGAAGACACATTTAGTGAGAGATGTAAACTGATTACAATAACTTGTAATGTGGCTTTCCACTAAGATTTTGACTGAATTTTAAATCCCAAATCCCAATCCCTGACACAAGTTGCTACAATGCATTTATTACAGGACAAAGTAAAATAATATAAATCCTATTTAGTTAAATTTTTTAGAAGCACATTTCATCTGTAATAGATAGAAATATTGGGCACTTGGTACTCTCTGTTAATCACATAACAGAACTGATGTGCTGAAATAAGAATAATAATTTGTGTGTTGGTATGCAAGTTGTCAGTTCATAGACAATATATGTAGATTAAAATTTATTAAATTGTCGTTTCATTAGCACTAAAAATGAGTGCCTTAAAAGGATCTTAACATTGCTGACCGGTGACGAGTCGCCGATACGTTTCGTCATGGCGGATATTTCTTGAATTACATATAATAAAATTGTGATAAAAACCACAATAACAAGCAAGTTTTTTTTTATAAAGCAGACAGGACTGAACACGATACGCCAAGTTTTTGCAGGCTATATCGCCCAAGTGTAATAAATCGAAATAAATAATAAAAATGCTCTGCTACATTTGTGCATGAAAAGATGAGCCAACTCGTCACCTGTGAGCGCAGTGTTAACAGAATAATGTTATGTTTAATGTTGTACCTCGTTAGTGATAGGTTTAACATAAGTGATAAAAGGGATTGCTTTTTGCCTGTACCCTGTATAGATCCCAGTTCTGGTGGATCTCTTTCAAACCACATTATTGAACTAAAAAGGTATAATTTGGCATTTCTTGTGACTTATTAGTCATTAAACTGCATTTTATGTAATGTAAGTATGTTTGTAAATTTGTTAATCATTATTCCACATTATAAGAGACAGATATTATGAAATTTTATTTATTTCAATAACTATGACACTTAAAATTACTACCAGTAACGATTAGTGCATTACAGATACTTAATGACATTATTATGGAATTGTACAATAATTTAATGTTTCTTCGTAAATGACTGAATTATTTATTTAGAGCTCATGTGACATTTTGAATAAATTTTATTGATAAATACAATTTATTTCATTGTCTTTTGTTTTTGTTTATGTAGTAGGCACCAATTGCATATTTATCAAAGTCAGGATCTCTTTTAATTACCAAATGCCAATGTATGAGCTCACCCATGAAACTCAAAAAGCTTAAAGAGTAGCCAAAAGCGAGTGCCATAAATGCACAGTACATCTTTTTCAAGTTCATGAAAGCTTTTATTTCTTTATCATTCTCTTCCAAAGATCGAATCTGGTGCATGGC
Organism: Mimoniades nurscia nurscia; assembly: GCA_018246595.1. Taxonomy (NCBI): domain Eukaryota; kingdom Metazoa; phylum Arthropoda; class Insecta; order Lepidoptera; family Hesperiidae; genus Mimoniades; species Mimoniades nurscia. Next base: position 9,999 of record DWFO01004032.1, read on the forward strand.
ATCCTTCAACCATTTTTCTACCAACCCTACTTCAACTATTCTTCTCAAGTAAATGTCAACCAGTGGCTTCAAGGGAGAGTTCTTGTGAAATCCAATAGATATTGGTATGTTGACCACACAATCTGACATGATATGCAAGTTCCTTTTAAAACCGTCGTTGCTTTTAATTTCAGTGGAATATGCTGTTGTATTATAAATATGAGCTTTCTTTCTCTTAAAACTGAGATATTTTAAGTAATTCTCACTGTCGTAATAAGCGAATATGCCTTCTGCTATACGACTAACCGCCTTGTCGGGATCGTTGGTTTCAACGAATTTCTCGCCAATATTTTGCCCCAAATCATCAAGCGAATCTCTAAAGAATTTCTTAGTTTCCCTACCCCATCCTCCACAAAGAATCTGGCTGTGGGCAAGTTCTTTTAAAGTATCAATGGTCACTCTTGGCTCTGGGTTCGCCAAAATTGCGGTCATGCTGGCCCGGTACGAAACAACAAGGAGTATGCAGTACAACCAGTACCAACCAGTTAGTAACCGTATCGACCAACCTGTGGGCAGTTTTGGTAGAGACACGACCAGCAACATTCCATATGTATACAGGATGCTGTTAACTATTTCGCCAAACAAGTACAGTCCGACCGGTTGGACATCTGCAAATATTTATAATGTCTGAGTTGAGTCACTGTGGTCTTTGTTATAGGTATGGCAAATGTGCAATTCTGTAATAGCTATGTATAGTTATATGACAGTCTCGTTGGTCGTGTCGGTTGTAAGTGCGACTACCGATCGGGTGGTCCTGGGTTCAATTCCCGATTCGGATAATACTAAATTTAGCGCGGAGTCTGGAAATGTGCTCGGCGTATGGCCATAGGGTCACCACCTATTCCATAGTGGGACTTAAACGATAGTGATGAAACGTAGGAGTGTTCTACATTCCTCTGCCTACTTCTCCGCGGATTACAGGCGTGATGTTACGTGTAGTGCTCAGAACACGTTTAAAAATATATATGCTATTTATTTGGACAAAAATTATTAATAAAACGGTAACCATTACGACGAACTGAATCGGAAAAAAATAGTTCAAATGAACACACGAACCGTAAAAGTGATCCGTTTTATGCAGAGCTATTTTGTTACTTTTATAGTCTAATAAATGAATATAGTATTTTGCCAATCCATGAAATATACTGCCCGTAACAAGTAAAACTAACAGCACTGCAATCCACATGTATAATCTGAAAAAAAAAATTGAAAATGATTTACTTGAAATCTATTATGCGCTGGATACAGGTATAATAAATACCTACTTGGAAACGACGAAGAAACCTTAAGGAGGTTAGTAAACAGAAAAATTAAATAGAAGCAAAAGGCTCAGTAACATAATCACAATACTATGTATTTTAGTTTGCCCTTATTATGAATTGGTGAAATGTCATTCAAATTGAACGTTATAGAGCTACTATTGGACACTGATTTCCTTACAGAGTGGCAACAATAAGGGTAAAGAGCATCATCTATCACTCAGGTTAATTACAGGTTGGCACACATCTCGCGGCTTAGAAGACTTTATGGACTAAACTAACTTATTTGCGACTGCCTCGTTACCAGCCTTGGATGGGGGGGGGGGGGGCCTTCCCCCCCGGCGGAAAGTTCAGGGGGCGCCCCACCCGGTGAATGCTTTTCCTTCGTAAAGAAAGGGGGATCGCACAGA
>DWFO01004033.1:0-11703 GCA_018246595.1 Mimoniades nurscia nurscia
TTAATCATTATCAAACATTATATTACATAATTCTAGAAATTCAAGAGTTATTGTTAAAGATATACTTAAGTATCGTTCATACTATCGTTCATACTATCGTTCATACTATCTTTCATACTATCGTTCATGCTATGTATTTAGTTCCCGATACGTGAGTACTTTGAACACAGGACATGTACACGAGCATTGAGACTTACGGTGTATAATGTCAACACCCAAATATTTGCCCATACATATGTACATATGTACATCTACATAGTTAAGCAGTACAATTTGCCGTTGAATACATGCCGGTAGTTGGTGCTTCTGAAGGTATATACATAGATACCTATATCAAGCATTCAGCCTCACTGGTTGTAATAACCGTTCAACTTGTTACAAATTTTTAAAACCTTCGTACGGACGGATCGCATATAAATCTCATGGTGAAAGTGTGACGCAGAATTTTACAAACTTAGCTTAGTAAAGGGAAATGAGCAGGTACAACATCATGGTATTTGCGGTACGTAGACACTAAAGTAGAGTTTAAATGTGCTAAGTACATATTACTCGTTCATGTGTACTTGTATGTACAAGTTATCAACATCATATCCGCCGGAAACACGCCGTCGTTTCCTCATTTCCTGTCGCGCGGCTCGCATTGAACTGTGTTTCCTTAATTATAATTACGCTGTTATATGATTAGCTTGGTTGTTATTCTGGATATTTGTAATGAAAACATTGTTATTTAACCATTAGGCATCGCGAGTGCCATTTTAATGTTCCAAGCAGCGGTATCTAGGTTTGATTGATCAGACATTACCCAATCTAATTACTAGTATAATTAAGCCAGTAGTGATGTCCTTGCATTTGTAATTAGCAAAATCGATTGGCACAGTAGGTACATTCAATTTTACGCTATTCAGAAGTTGATCGTGGAAATTCGGACGGGTAGCCAACATGAATGCATTCCGTGTAACTCCCAGAAGTAAAAATCGAAAATTGTTTTTACGAATACTATTTTGTCCTTTAAAAGAATATATGGATATAAAAATACCTATATGTTTGATTAAGACGTTTTCTTTATACAATTTCAGAAATAAAACTTCACAAGATAACCGAATGTTAGTATGAAGATTTATTACGTCATTGTAATATTCTTGTATCTTCGAGGTCGCCTCGTTCGCGTTGGTCGTGTCGGTTACAAGCGCGACTACCGGACGAATGGTCCTGGATTCAAATCCCGGCTCGGGCACAATTGGGTTTTTCTAACTTTGATTTTCTAATAGTAGCTCGGAATCTGGATGTACGAGTATGTCCGGTGTATGGCAATAGGCTTACCACCTATTCCATAGTAAGTCATAAACGTAACTGGTTAAACGTGGGAGTATACTGCACTCCTCTGCCTACCTCTTTAGCGATAACAAGCATGATGTCACGTTTTTTAGTAGGTAGTTATGTTTATGAAATCTCCCTATTATAAGTCCAAGTTGTGAATTATGAGAAATGGTTTTCTAAATTATTAGCACAATCAGAAGAAAGTTGCGACAATATTTTTGCGTTTCTAACTTTTACCTAATGTTCACATTTCATTGTCATTATTGTTATTACTTAAAGATTGTGGGAATAACTACCTTATTCGGGAATAGGTATCTGTGGAATGGGTATCTCTCGAATAGGTATCTATGGTATAGGTATCTATGGTATAGGTATCTATGGTATAGGTATCTATGGTATAGGTATCTATGGTATAGGTATCTATGGAATAGGTATCTATGGAATAGGTATCTATGGAATAGGTATCTATGGAATAGGTATCTATGGAATAGGTATCTCTTGAATAACTATCTATGGAATCGGTGTCGCTCGAATATGTATCTTTGAAATGGCATATCTCGAAATGGTAGGCATTTATGGAATAAGTATCTATGAATTAACTACAGCTAAATTTCCTGGCCGCCTATGAATAGCAGCGTAGGCGATACGAGCAGCTGTTTGCTGCGGTCCCCAATCCGCTTGCCCAGCGTGGGGATTATGGGCATAACGCCTCAGGGGAGATGTATGTCTTGCAGTGGACTGCAAGAAGCTGATAACGTTGATGATAGGTATTCGTATCTACGGAATAGATACCTAAGCGTCACCATTATTACTTCACTGTTAAACATTTAATCCCCATTAAGACCTATAGTTTATTTTTACACTACACACTCTCCATCGAATTCTTTGAATATTTATATTAATATATTTATTTAATATTTATGTTTGTTACTGGAAATCTTAGATTTGTTCTATTTTGTTTATTTACTTGTCTCCATTCTTTTGTAACCGCCTTCACGCATTTCCTTCTGCCCAAAGGTTGACTGGCAGAGAATGCTTTTAGTATTAAGTCCGCCTTTTTGTTACTTTACTATTTTGTAGAGTATAAATAAAGAGTAAATAAAGAAATAATCTGAAATACGATTATTTCAATAATTTATTCCTGACACACCACACCATATTTCAATATTAATATATTAATCAAACCGTACCGCGCTGAATTCACTAATTGATGGCAATGGAGCATGACAGCTCCCACCGCAAGCATTATTGTGTCGGGTTCGCAATTAGCTAGATATATGTACTAATTTGAGCAATTATTCTGAGTACCCCATATGATACTATAGTCTGGAATAGTCGCATCTCTATGTTGTTGGTTTATGTGAGTGTGGTTGATGCACTTCTTGTGCTGATTGGCATGCAGAGCACCGAATGGACAGTACATTGATTTGACTCATTTCAAATTGTATAAAATTCTATTTCATTCTTAACATGTAGGTACTATAAAGTGGATTAATGATTATTTTGGGAAATTTCGACATACGGTCATTTGATACCAAAGTACGCTCGAAGAGAGTCTATGTTATGGTAACCAATATGACTGATAAACTACATATTAATACACACTCGTACTTATACAGTTTTTATTACTTAAGTTTTTTACACCCATCTCAGAGTACTTGTATTTGGCAAACAAATATTTGTCCTGGGTAGGATTCGAACTCGCGACTCCTGGCTCAACATCTAACTAATGAATCAAGGAGCTAGTTAGTCAATAAACATTAAATTCGTTACAGTGAAAATGATTGCGAATAATTTTATTTTTTAATTCGTGCCAACCAAAACCAAAACAGTGCCGGGACAAATCAGAAAACATTACAGTTAACAAACAAGGAAGTCGCTTCTCTCACCACTTTGATCCGAAGTATGAACAGGAAATAAAACTTCTTGAACAAAGGCATCACGACATCTTTCACTTTGGTAATTGAAGGACGCTGGAGCTTTTCTGTTCTACCTACAAATGTATTGACCTGAACTAATGCAACAAACGAACGACGAAATTTATATAAATAAATGGTTGTTATATTTATTGATTACAGAGTTGAAATTATCAGTGGCAAATCGGAGTCTGGCATCGGGAACAGTGTAAGCCAATAAGCTCAACCCCTACAACATGGGGCGTACCTATTATATAACTGGCGAAAAGTGAGAATACTACACCTCTCTGCCTACACCTTCCACGGACGTATATGCGTGATATTATGTATATTGACATATCCCGACCTGGGTATCGCGCCCAGGGCTTCTAGGTCAACAGTGTACAATACAATCTGTAAACTATGATTGAAATAACTGCAAGCGTTGCTAGGATTTAAATTGACATTGAATTAAACAATTAGAAGCCAATCTCGCTTTGACTGGAACCCAAATTGGGGATCCGTTAGACTGTAGGTAAATACCGATCCAGACTTAGCGTATTGAGTCGAGGTGCGCTTTGTCTCGTAATTTAGATTGACAGGAAATTAACTAAACCCCAACCGCGAGTATTATCTGTAACAATTTAAGTGGCATATAGGTTGTATAATTTAGGTCTAATAAATATGTTAGATAGGTTTAAAGTAAGCCATGACAACATCGTCAATATGAAAAGAAAATCTCGTTTACTTTTAATATTTTTTTTCTGACATTACTTTTACTTTTATTGTTTTTTCTTCAAACAGTTAGTTCCTCATATTTTTACGTTTAATAATTGTCCTAACAGAATACGAATTAAACAAGTCTTCGCTTGCGGCAAAGGAAATTGGCTGTGTACTATATTTTCCAAAGAACTGAAAAGTACGACGTCTGTATCTGCATATGCTGATTAATGAATGATCGTACTGTATTTATTTATTTATTTTAATAAATAAATAAATAAATGAGCGTACTGTACGTAATATGGGATTAATAAGTCCCTCGAGGGCACAAAATCCACAAGTTGTGAAATGTCTTGTTTTATGAAAACGTTCTTACCTTTTTATATTTTGATAGATAGGGATAAACGAGTCAATTCGCAACTTTATTACTTGGAACGGGCTACTTAGTGAAAAAGCTCTTTGATTTAGTATCAATGCCAAAACTTCTGTACCAATGTAGCCTAAAAATAAACACAAAGCTCACAATTCACAAATACAGAATGGGAACAATATTGAACCTTATTTTCCTGTGTATTAAGATCATCTAATAGATCTTCCTGAATTGAATTGAATGAAAATGACTGTAGGCGGTATTGTATATCCTTTCCTTATATAAAGGGCAGGATTTCATTAATTTTCTTAACGTCACACTCGAGAAACGGGAGCTAGGAAATATTGCTTTAGAGAGTCTATAAGGATTTTGAGCATGTTGTACTTTCCTTTACTTAATGTTGGCATTGTAAGTTGGAATTCTCGTGATTCTGTGACACGCCTTAGTACGTGAGCTGTTAACTTACGGGCTTGGATTAATTTTTATTGTATTTATCAGAATACATCGATCACTGACCTGAATAATATAACTGCTAAATTTAGAGACGTTAGGTGCAATTAAATTGTTTACAGGTATAAAAGGGCCGTCTAATAGATTTTAAATTTACTATCCTTTATGAAACATATTAGAGTATTAGAACGTAACGTCCGCGTGAGTTTCATAGTTCTATATACTATTACGTAAGTTCACTTCGCTTAACCAATATTTTGTTATGTCCATCGCCTGACCCGTGATTCCTACGCCCTGATTAGAACCAAAAAGGATTTAAATCAGTAACATTGCAGAAATTCCCTCGGAATTTTTGATTTATTTACGCCTATATAGTTACATCTCTAATAGTTCGTAATTGCCACCTGAAAAAGCAAATAATTTAAGATGAAAAATTTTGAAGAAATAACAATCATCCGTTCTCTTGACTTTATGACATGTCCTAACCTATCAGTACAAATACTTTTGCAGGAAACTCGTCGAGAAGCAACTGTCGGAAGCATCGTGGGAAATGTTGACAGAGAACATAGCGTAACATATAATTGCGCCTGCATTGTAGGCATAATCCGAAGTTATAGCCAGCGAAGTTCACTTGTAGCTGTTCAACCATCGAGACAGTCAAAGAGGCATCTTGTTACCCCTATATATAATTTCGTATACTGAGAGGTCTGCCAAACTTCTACAGAATGATGTAAATTAAGACTATTTATGTATTTTATAATTCAATGAGGTAACTATCTATAGGGTATCTTCAACAGATTTAATAGCAGCAGATAAGCTATAACAACTTATTAATTCGACTAGGTGTTACATATTTTACTGATAAAAGAATGACGAAGCAGATATACAATACGAATATTGATGGACGGGCCAAGGGAGGCCCAGGTTTACTTATATTGATCAAATAGGCCATATACTTCCTGAAGGAGGAGTCAGAAGCGTTCGAAATCGGCATGCATGTATGAAGAAACTGATGAATGTAGAAGAAACGCGGCAGGTCTGTAAGGGTAGAGATATTTGGTACTCGGTACTCTCTGCCCAACCCGAGAGGGAGGGTGCGTGAAGATACGCATATGTAAATACTTCATTTTTTAAGAATAAATTTCGTGTTCGAGACGCTTACGGTCGTACTAAAACTGCCCAAACGTTATTTTTTATTCAATTTTTGGCTTCTCTTTTTAATATCGCTCCCCCGGTTCTAATCGAATTAAAATTTCATCAAATTCCCAAAAATTGTTTCGGGGGCAGGCGGCGAATCTTTTTGCGAAATTGAAACGGCCGGTATTAAAATATAACGATAAAAATTCATTCCAAACAATTCCCAAGCTGACAGACTGCGTCATTGGTCCAGTGGTTGCGAGCGCCACTGCCAATCGAGAGGTCCTGGGTTCGAATCCCGGGTTGGGTTCTATTACATTTTTCTAACTCAGAGTCTGGATAAGTGCCCGGTGTATGACAATAGGCCTTTGCACCACCATTTCTATAAGTGGAACGTAAACTTAACTGGTAAACCGTGGAAGCGAACTACGCTCCTTTGTCTACCTCTTCGAGAGATACAGGCGGAAGTAACTATTTTAAATATCTTCACATTTTATTTTATTTCTATCAAATCGTCACGTTAGGTCCCTTGCGGTGTTGACAGTGATCACAGACTACCTTTATGCTTACAGACCTGACCTGTTTTATTTACATTCATCACTCTACATATAGATCTTATTTTAGTCTCCAAAGAAACCATATAATTTTGACATCTTGTAATTAGAGATATTATGTTGAACAATGGCCGCTTAAATACAGCTGAAGAATGGTTCTCACCTAAGCAATAATTGTTCGTTCATTAATATTTTCTAAATAGGGGCAAAGCCCGACCTAGAGCTCTGGCGATTAGCCAAATTGCGATTTGGTGTTCAACAAAATTTAATGATCGTGTAGCAAAGGGAATCGTGTAGAACAATTTGAAAGTAATTTTATAAATACCTACTTACACTCATATAATGTGTAAATATAAAATTTAGTTTTTTGACACATTTCAACGGTACCATTATTATTTTATACATGAAGATCACAGACATTGCATTGCACAACTTGTGAGAGTTATCAAGATCAATTATTATTTATTCCTTCATGCATTGAATAGTTTTATTATTAACCCATTAGTGAGTATTTATATACGTAATTAGATATGCACGGACTTAACTCACATATGTTTTGTCGCGGTAGCCCGACTAGTTCAGAACCTTTACGCGGCACCACTTCATGAACTCCGGCCCTTTGCAGAGAGGTCGCAACGGAGACTGATAAAACATACGGGAGTTAAGCCGGTATATATTAATCATACGTTAAATTCACAAAAAATTTATGAATAATTTCCAGACACTATTGAAAGAATATTTCTAAATTAAAGTCCAACGTTAAACGTGGCGGTAAATCTATGAAAACCGCCGTCTTTTGTATCGGCTGCGTGAATCACAGATCAATTCTTTAATCCTACATAATTCACTTCATGAACATCTACAAAATCTCTCCATTTGTTTCGGGTAAGATAAAGAAATAAGTAATCGGAAGTAAATCTTTGAAATACATACCAGTAGGATAGTAATTGTCAAAGATAGTGAGTAATTACTTTTAAACTGTCATTTTATTTTTATTAACAAAATTATGAGTGATAATTATGGTACCTATTGTATAATAACCAATAGGCCATATATTATGGGAACTGAGTTAGAGCACAGTGTCACAGACTTCACACATTATGAAATTAAAAATCAAAAGGAAATTATTAGCTTATGCATTATCCCATTATATTTAATAGGTATATCTAACGTTTGAAAACGTTATGAATTGTATTTAAATGATAAATACATATATAATACGTACGTACATTACGTACCGACTGCGTAGTTGGTCGTATTGGTTGCATGCGCGACTGTTGATCAAGAGGACCGCGGGTTCAAATCCCAGGTCGAACGTTGTTGCATTTTTCTAAGATTTTCTAGTAGTGGCTCGGAGTCTAAATATGTGCCCAGCGTATGGCAATATGCTAACTAGCTATACTACTCGTACACTCCTCTGCCTGCGTCTTCGGGGATTACAGGCGTGACGTTACGTACCATACTTACCTAATATAATAATATAAAAAAAATTGGGTTGAAAAATTACTTCCATAACATTACTTCATGTATTAGAAAACTATAGAGCAAACGTAAGTCAAGTTGCGATTAAACATGCTTTTTGTTATATTAATCACACTCTCCGTTGAATTTGGCATATCGATTGACCTACTTATAAGTCAGGCCGACACATTTTATTGCGGCGTCTCTATGGCTTTCTGCGATTACCCGCGGAATGTCTTGTCCTCGAAGTTGTTTATTTGGTCTTCAATTTATTATACTTTTAATTATCCTTGTTTTTAAATTTGTGTGTCTACTACTGAAATTTACGAAGTTGTTTATTTTCAAGCAAAAACTAAGTAATACCTGTTGGTATTAACGGGTGGAAGTATTCATCTGAACATCCAATATGAAGATATACGTACATAATTCGACATTTTTATATTATTTTTCTGTGCATTTCCCAATTACAATACGTAAGGTAATTATTTAATCCTTTTTATTATTAACGATATTCGGTTTATATCTTGTTAAATATTCAGAACTACAAAGATAATTTTAGTTGAACTTGGAAATTTTGAAGTAAAAATGTTACTTATTCAAGAGCATTCGTTATTACTTAAACCCCAAGAGCCCTTAAAACCCAATAAAGTATATAACCCACTTAGTATAATAGTACCTGAAAATATTTTTTGCGTTATCCTTTAAAAACAATATAAATTACACCTGCTCATAAATTGCAAAATACGTAACATCACGCCATGTAATCGCCGAAGAAGTACCCAGAGGAGTGTACCATACTCCCACGTTTTACCTACAATTAAGTTTACCTACTTCACACTATCGAATAGGTATTCAGTAGGTACAGGTATCTACTGCCGTACATCGGGCATATATCCATATTCCGAGCCACTACCAGAAAAACTAAGTTAGAAAAATCTAGGTAATAGTTCCCGACCCAGGATTTGAACCCAAGATTTCGCAGGACCCAGGAACCAAGAAAATAAATTTACATTTCAGTAATTACATATTTTGGCCGCACCTCTTACATTAATTATTCTCTCTCAAATTCTCCCGGTATTCTAAATAACAATTTACACTTTGTCTGTCCATCATAACCGTGTCCAAATTTTAATCCTTTGTACACACTTGACGAATTGTGAAGAGCGGACATAGGTACTTGGTAAATTCAAAGCGATAAAACAACAAAGGGTTTTGGAAATAACGGTTAATGAACTCTACTTCAATGGGTTGTTAATGTCGAAGTTTGATACGCGATGAAAAGTGTTGAATCGCTAAGTTATTCTCGCTACAAACTTTCAGACTTATCTTGAAAACTTTGTGCCCGCCATTTAAATTCTTGTTTCTAAATCCCAAGATTATTTCAGCACGCAATAAGAGCAATGATTCTCTATTATCAAACTTACAATTAAAGATCTCAACATCGAACCTTCGATCCGTTGAGACTATACGAACAAAATAAATTTAAGCCTAGTTTTATAAAAAATAAGATAGGTAGGTATTTAAATATTCCTATGATTGCGTCACCTTTTTATTTTGCTCGCTCATCACAGTTTTTTTTAATTAAATTTTAATTGATATAAATTTAATTTTAATTTTAATTGAAATTATTTTACAAACTTTTTATTTCTAATAATTCATATACGGAATTCAATGCCAAAATTGTAAGCACATGATAATTTGAAATGGAAAATAATTCTTGTAGCAGGATCTTCATGGTATATTTTATTTTCATTTTTCTTACATAACCGTACGATCGCAGTTTGCATTGTAACGTTCTTAAATCTACATATGTATTTGAAAGTGAAGCATGCAACGGTGAGCAAGACGAAGTAGGTATGTATTTATCGAGTCACCACTAGAATAGAATTTCCATTATCTGACATGCACGTTTATTATTAAACAACCTATATTTATTGCAATGTTTAAATAGATAAGTTATATGAAGGAAACCTTTGTAAACAACAACTAATTGTAAGTAATGTCTGTTATTAATAGTCTCAATAGAATAGTAGTAGATATGCTTTATCGCGAATTTTCGATAAAACAACAAGATACCTTGTCCTTAAACGCTAATATAGAGTGATATCTCAAAAGCTAATTCATATTGACTACTTAGTGATTATTCGAAAATGTTAAGTAGCTTCAACTCCAAAAAGTCAAGGGAGCTTAGTTCATAAAAGTTATAATTTATTTCAGATTATATGCATGACTAAACAGATTTTGTTTAAATATTCTAACAAGTCTATTTCAATATCTAAATATTTGAATAATTTATATCAAGCTATAAGGACTCAGTAAAATATTCAGTCATTTTCATTCCGATGTAAGTCTGCCGCCAGATGTATGTCATCCTTATAGTCAATGCGGCCTCATTCTTTTCGCATTCCAAATTACTGCCATTAAGTTTTTCATTGACTTAATTACGAACATTACCGTTCCCGCAAATTGCTGGAAATAAATTAGATTTTATCCACAAAGTCGAGCGGTGAGAAATAATAACGACGACCAGGATTTTCTTTAACATTTATTTGTACATAATTAATCTATTAAAGAAGCTAGCTAAAACATAATACCACGGGATACATACATGTCACATTTAGATATATTTAAAAGATATTAAAAATTTTCTAAACACGATCAATATACGAAGAATAAGATCGAAAGTAATAGTAATTTAACAAGGAATATAAAATTACTTAATACATCTAACATACGAGAGGGTGAGGTTTGGAGAAAAATCTTTATAAATCGTAATAAAACGAAGGCTTTTAAGACGGTATTCTTAACTTTTAACACATTGATCTCAATAGATCAGTGATGAAAGTTATGAACTCCTAAAATTCACCCTTCGTTTAGACGTTTTGGATAAAATTTGACAAATATTATATAGTGCATTTAAATTAAAACTTAAATAAAAACATAATTAATTCCGATTATTTGGGTAATACATGAATAGGACAAACGATATAGATTTACAAGCACTATATCCGTTCTCACAATTGTCACATTTCATTAATTATATTTAAAATTTAATTCATTAATTGGTGTTATAGTTGCACTGAGATCAGTTTTTAATTAACGTTACAATTCAGTGACTTGTAAATTGATCTGATGTCATTTATGCAATCAACCTATTTTAATATTCCAATAAAATCTACGTCGATAATATATTTTTTTTATAAAATAATATAAATTTTTAATTGTCTTTTTTCTCGACGTTAAGATCCTGCGACATTCCATAAACAAGAAATAAACTTGATCATAGATTTTTTTTCAATTGATGACCTGTATTTTTTTTAAATTGATTATACACATCCGTATACATACTTACTTTACGTCACAATACTACAGTTTAATTTCTAAACTATTTTTTGGCGGTCATACATGTCAATATGAGTTGATGGAAACAAATGCTAATATGGTGGTCATGTTAGTCAAAAAGTTGCAACATTTATGAAAAAGTACATACTGCGATGAAAGAAATGCAATTTTTTTTTCTCGATGTACTAACATACATATTTTTATTCTGCCATACAACTGAATCCTCATTACGTATTATAATAAATAACTTTTTTTTAATTTCAAATATACAATTTTATAACGAACTTATAATCAGAACCATTTAATTCAAACATAACAACGGCCGTAAATTAATTTTCGTGAAGTCATTATAATATTACTGATGATAAAAACCACTAAAAATTAAAACACGCCAGACTGCTAAAACTAAGACCTCGTAACATGTAAACCACGATTCGAATTATGACATTTGAAAAAT